>JBBIGA010113809.1:0-10540 GCA_037576975.1 Alestes dentex | reverse complement strand
AAATATCAGTGAAG
The DNA here is from genome assembly GCA_037576975.1 of Alestes dentex. Taxonomy (NCBI): domain Eukaryota; kingdom Metazoa; phylum Chordata; class Actinopteri; order Characiformes; family Alestidae; genus Alestes; species Alestes dentex. Next base: position 10,526 of record JBBIGA010113809.1, on the reverse strand, counting down.
TCACCGACTGGTTTCAGTGCTTCGTGAACAGCTTTCAAGACGTCCATGTCCTGCCAGGTCAGGACGTGTCTGATCGCTTGGCCTGCTCGAGGATGCCCTCCACCATTGCCAGTTTGGAGCCCCAGCGAGTTGCGCAGTCCTGCCGACGGATGGATGGATGAATTAATTAATGAATGATGAATAAACGATTAAATGAACGAATAGGCCTAAATAAACAAATGAATGAATAAATAGGCCTAAATAAACGAATGAATGAATAAATAGGCATAAATAAACGAATTAATGAATAGGCCTAAATGAACGAAATTCGTTTATTTAGGCCTATTTATTCATTCATTCGTTTAACGAATGAATGAATGAATTGACCTAAATAAACGAATGAAAGAATAAATAGGCATAAATAAACGAACGAATGAATAAATAGGCCTAAATAGACGAATGAATGCATACATAAATAAGTCCATTAATGTATATTATTCCATTTGGTCAAATTTGCATGCACATTTATTTTAGGCTAAATAAGTCCCTTGCGCATCAAGCCTGCATTTATTTGATAAAAAATACAGAAAAAAAAATTACAATTAAAAAAATGGTTTTCTATTTTAATATAGCCTACTTTTCAATATAATTTATGTGATGCAAAGCATATATGTATATATGCCCCTTTTTTTACATTTTAGCCCCTGCCCCTGAGGAACTCTCTGCGCGTTTTATGCATACCGTTATGAGTGGAGTCCCAAGTCCACTTGCTTCTTGTGGAGTTCTTGCTTACGTTGCCAGCTGTGTGAAAGGGCCCCGACAATATTATGGCGTAGTCAGAGGGCGTGCTCGTTTTTTTTGCCTCTGGTCATGCAATCCATTTGTGGCAGTTAAGCCACGGCCAATGCAGGGACCTGATTGCGGCATAAATGTTTGCAGCGTTGTCAGTGGTTATGGCTGAAAGTTTTTTCTCGTCAAGTTGCCATTCCTGAAGTGCAGCTCTGAGCGCAGCAGCAAGATTGTCCGCTGTATGACACCTTTAGGAAAATACGTAGTTTGGAGGCATTTGGATTCAAGTTTCCAGCCAGGTGTAATAGTATGGACAGTCAGAGACATATATGGTGTCATGTTAACTGACGACCACATGTCAGTTGTTAAGGAATAACTGTCTGCCGCTGACAGCAGCACTTGAACATTGTCTCTAACTTTACTATATAAATGTGGGACTGCTGTTTGTGAGAAATATTTTCGTCCAGGCTGCTCGTACTGGGCATCTAGGACCTTTACCATGTCTTTAAAGGACTTTTTTTCCACTGTGTGGAAAGAGACCATTTCCTTCGCCAAGTATTTTGTCACTGCATCAGTACAAGTTTTCCAACAGACACTGTCCCTTTTGTACTTGGTTGTTTTCCCGAAGGCCCCCATTATCGTCGGCTGCGTACTGGCGGTGGACCTAGATGTTGTTGGTCCTGCATCGGGAGGCGTTGAAACTGTTGCACTGAGTGAACTTGGGTCCATCCTCGCAGCAGTGAGTGGATGGTGGTTTCGTATATGCGACCTTAGGTTCGAGGTATTTCCATCTTTAGCGGTCACCTTTTTGTTGCACAATTTGCAAATTGCCTCATCCGTATTTACCGCCTCTCCCTAACCCGAAATACTGCCAAGCTGCAGAAGTTGTGTTCTTTTTTGAGACCAGGTCACTTGGTGCGTGACTTGCCATCTTTCCCCACCTCTCTCTTTCTCCTCCACGCTGTCACGTGATGACAACCACGCATACGCATTTTAAGGCATTAAATAAATTATATTTAATATTTAATCCTTGTCTCCTATATAAGTGCATTGGTATACCATATTACCGTATTACCGCCCAAGCCTACAATGTTTACTATTTATATATTACCTTCACATATTTATAGTTATTTTAAGTTTGACATCATTTAAATGCACTAGTATTGTGATTGCACTAGAGATAGTATAAACCACTTTTTTATTTTCAGATTAAAAAAAATTAAAACCTTTAGTTTTTCTTTGAATACTGCTACACCACAAAATAGGCTTTTTATTGAATTGTTTCATTCAAGAAGCACTTAAAGAAGATCTGAAAGTGGGGTGCCACATGGCAACCTATGACAAACTGCTCTCTGTGACTATGTTCTGCACATTAACATTTTTGTTGTTCTTGATTAAACATAGACAACTGCATCCTGTAAAAGATGTTTTGTGTTGTAGCTGAAGTTTGTAATGGATATTGACACATATTTTACCCTGGATGTTGCATTTCTAGAGCTATTCCTTCAGTAAAGAGCCCTGCTTAGAGTTGCTGGTGGTTACCATCTGACACAAACCCACTGATTTGACCATCTGACACAACCCCACTGGTTAGATAATCTGACACAAACCTATTGGTTAGACCATCTGACAAAAACCCACTGGTTAGATCATCTGACACAAACCCATTAGTTAGACACAAACTCACAAACATTCACAGTCTGGATGGACCACCAAAATCTAGTAACCATCCAGCAAGCCAAACAGCTAAACCCCAGGCAGGCACAGTGGGCTCTTTTCTTCCAGCAATTTAATTTCACCCTATCATACCATCCGGGGTTGAGGAACACCAACGCTCATGCCCTCTCTCACCAACATCAAGCAGAGAGACCCCGGTGGGTCCCGCGCCTGTCCTGCCTCCACAGATCATCCTGTCGCCTCTCAGGTGGGAGTTGGAAGATCGAGTCCGCCAGGAGTAGGCCTTGGAGCCCCCTCCAGTTGACACCCCGCCTGGACGTCTATTTGTCACCACTGGTCTCCGCTCGGACAACTTTCAGTGGGCCCACTCCTCTGCCATCGCTAGTCACCCCAGCACCTCTTGGACCCTGTCCCTTCTCCAACGAGCCATCTGGTGGCCCAGCATGGCCACCTACATTAAGGAGTTTGTCCAGGCATGCGCAGTGTGCACAAGGGCCAAGACTTCCAATCAGCCTTCTTCTAGGATCTTCAACCTCTCCCAGTACCTTGTGGTCTCTGGTCGCACATCGTCACCGGCCTACCGGATTCAGAAGGAAAAAAAACACCATCCTCACCATCTTGGATCGCTTCTCCAAGGCTGTGTTCCTAGTGCACTCCAGAGCTGAACTTGTTATAGAGCACGTAGTCCGATTGAATGGGTTCCCCAGGGACATTGTCTCTGACAGAGGGCCTCAGTTCACAGCCAAGATCTGGAAGGCCTTCTGCCGTCTGATCAACTCCACCTGCAGTCTCTCCTTGGGCTACCATCCCCAACGGTCAGACAGGGCTGACCAACCAACAACTGGAGCACTTCCTCTGATGCTTCGTCGCAGACCACCAGTGCTCCTGGGCATGCTAGCTCATCTGGGCTGAGCTGTCCCACAACCTCCTCACCTCCTCGGCCAGCGGGCTCAGTCCATTTGAGGTATGCAACGGTTTCCAACCTCCAATGTGTGAACATCAGGAGCCGGAGGTTGATGTACCGTCATCCCAACAGTTGGTCCGCAGGTGCCAGCAGACTTGGCAGCAGGCCTGCATTGCCATTCAGCAGGCCAACAACCGATACACCCAGCAGTACCGCCATGTCGGTGACTGGGTATGGCTCTCCACCCGCAATCTGCACCTCCACACCGAGTCCAGGAAGCTCACCCCCTGCCTCATTGGACCCTACAAGATCACCCACAGGATTAACCCTGTCACCTTCCGGCTCCAGCTGCCTGCCTCCCTCCGGGTCCACCCTGTTTTCCCTTCCTCAAAGCTCAAGCCAGTTTTCACCTCACCTCTGGTTCTCCCCGCTCCAGCTCCACCTCCACCCCGGATCATCAACGCTGGTCCTGACTATACAGTCCAGCGGATCCTCGCTTCGCAAGGGTGTGGTCTTGGCATCCTGAACCCAACTCTCATTCAGGACTACTGTTGACGGGTATCCTCTCAGCCGGGTACATCTGGTGACAGTCCTGAAGGGGGGATACTTTCACACACACCAGTTACGTGATGCGCATGGGGTCCCGGAAATGAAGCACGTCACTGAGTATATAAGCAGGAAGAAGGGTAAGATTCAGCGCTCCGTCATTGAGTCTCCATGCCCTCCTCGTCACTACCATCCTCCAGTTGGTACCATGAGTACTCTGTTCTCTCTGTTTACTGTGTGTGTGAGAGAGCGTGGGTTCCCGGTGAGAATCTACTCCTTAACCCTCTAAGCACCAAAGTCGCAGAATTACGACAAGACGTCATCATAAATAAAATAGACTGTGGTTACAAATATCATGTAATATAGCATTTGTATTCCCTACCACTAGTTGGCAGACACGTAGTACTTCGACTCAAGACAAAAATTACAAGTTTCAAGTAAATAGCAGTGGAAGTGAGCCTCATGTCATTGATGCGGAGGGAGTCAGAGCGCAGTTCAGTTCATGGTGTGCGAGTAAGCGTGTGAGATTTGTGAGAGAAAAACGCCAAATGGCTAATAAAAAGTTGTCCCGTGATGATGTCTTGCAAATGTTATTCGCCGATTCTGACTCTGAATGGGTAATATTTGCCTTTTGGAAATAACAATCGCGCTTTTCCTGGTACAGCTTTGCAGCACAACGATGCGCCATGCAAAGCGAGAGTGTTCACGAAGCACAAACAAGTGTTTATTTTGACGCTTTGCCCAACGGGAATGTGGGTGGCAGTGGTGAACATGGTCGTAGTGACCGTAGTAGAGGTGTTGGTCGAGGTAGAGGCAGCAGGAGTAGGAGAAATAGGGCTGGAAGTAGCTGTAGCACTATCTCTCTCCATCCAGTGCTCCAAAGAGGTGGGAGTCTCCTTGCTACACTCGGCCGTGGTGTGTGTGGGAGAGCTGGGAGACATGGGAGAGGCAGCAGGGGTGATCTGGATATGAATAGGGCTGGAAATAGCAATGATAATGGTGGCTGGTTTTATTTGAGAAATGAGGAAGTGTATCAGTGTATCATAATTACATCATAATATGCAAATTAGATGGGTATATTTATACACCACATGAACTTTGGGTCATGCCCAACATTTTTCTAATTTACAGTAAGTCTCTATCTTTAACCCCTTTTAAGCCACAAGCTTTTGAAATATTGATGTCAAAATCCAGTATTAAAAAAAACCCTGGCACTTAAAAGGTTAAAAAGCACTCTCAGAGTAACATGCGTGGTCTACCAACTCTCTCGTGCCTATCCGCAGTTGGGTTCATCCGTCATGCTACATTGGGCAATCAGTTTGGCCAGGTACGTCTCCTCACTTCGTAACAGTCGTGCTGAATGCTGAGTGTTTGGAACACCTTGTATCTTTAGGCATTTTGCACACAGTAACAAGTAAAAATAGTAAAAATCTAATTTAAAAAAATTAATTGCATTATATTAATATACAAAATAAGGTGGGGACTAAGAGAGTACTCTAGACAGCGAAAGCCAGATTGTGACTTAAAATTGTACCTGTGATAAGGAGACCATAAGATTATATTGAAGCTAAAATTAAAGGTCCAGAAATTCAGTGTGTATTGGAACAGGATTAGTGTTTGGAGTCTGCATTGCCTACTGATTGTGTTCAGAGAACCTTGAGCCGTGATTGTTGATTAATTTGATCTTAAACACAACGTTTGGACAAGTAGTCCTTCTGCAGATAATCATCCACAGCTGGGGCAGTGTCCAAACAGCAGTCCTGGGATCGCCCTTAATATCCTCTCCTGAGGAGTGTCGTTTGGAACGAACGGACTTATTGTTCATTAATTGGCCACATTCCGTTTGTGTGCACATCGCAGGATATCCACAGGCCAGAACTGTCAGTAACCGAAACAAAGGTATCAGGCATCAAACTTGAAGAATGTTATCAAGTCATACATTCCTGCTGCATGTATTTGTTGCACTGTCAGACATATTAATAGATGTATTATATGAAATATGTACTTTATTAGTTTATTATAGTTAATAGTACACAGCAGGATATACAGCAAATGCCGTATTAGAAATGTGTTCATATCAGACACACACAATATATTGTAACTGTTATAACATAAGCTTTTTGTTTTTTTATTTTACTTTTTGACATACTTTAAAAATCTCATTTGCTTTTACATGTGAAATGTTTAGAAAGAATGGCCCAACAGAAATAGAAATGGTCCAAAATTACTTATTACTTAATTACTAAAGTTTTTTTGCTATTCTGATTCATTATATAATAACTATTTTTTCCTTCTCATGTTAATTTTATTTTGTTTCTAACAATATATTATCAAATGAATGAGATGAAAATCTTCCCATTTTATCATGTCTACTGTTTAATCCATATGAACAAGTTGAATTAATCAGAATTACTTGTTTCATTTAGAATTCATTCAGGATCATACACTGAGAAATTTATACAGATGTTCTTAAATTCCTAAATCCCTGAAAAACATATATAAATTAAGAAGAAATTTTCTCAGGAAAATCTCTGCTGTTTTCTTATACAGGTTCTTTTTCACGTAGTTAATGATTCATGTAGTTAACATTTTTTGTGAATCTTCTTGTGAATCCTGATTTTTTGAAGCAAAAGAATCAAGAAAATTTAAATAATTAATTAAAATAATTAATCAATAATTAAAATAATTAATCAATTAGCCTTCTCATATTTATGATCTGTGCAATCTCTTAATTACTGTATTTAGCAATCCGCATAAAAAGGAAAACCAGGAAAACATTAACCTGTTATGAGGACCGTGATCATAAGATACGATATTTGCTTTGGAAACAAAAGCTTGGATAGATTTCTCTGTTATCTTCAGCAGATATTTTTATTCTAACTTCCATAAAACTGAACATTTTTTTTCAGTACAGTTCTTCTGAGATACTCTACCTGTCAAAAATTTTTGCACACCACAGGTTTTTCCATTTTCCCATTTTATTTTTTAATCTACTGATTTTTATTCCTAGAAAGTTGTTGAGTGAACAACCATAAATGAAAATAAAACAAGTTTCCTTTATAAGATGAAAGGATCTGTAACAGTGCATGTCTAACATCCTATTAACTGTTTTTGGTAATGTTTCATCAATTAATAGCTCATATCTAACACTTGTCTGGTGATCCACATAATTATAAGTATATTATGTAGCTTTTTTTTAGGTCAGTAGAGATGAATTAGAAAATGTTCTATCTAATAAAGGAACTCAAATGATGAACATACTATAAATGTATTTGTTAGCAAATAATATTGAGTGTGTTTTTAGTAAATATTAAGTGTTTAACAGTCACATGTAGAAAATCTCAGTGTATTCCACTTTGCAGTACTATAGTCCATACATTTTCCTAGTACAGTTCATGGAAATGGGCTGCTGTGTGTGTGTGTGCACCCTGTGGTGGCCTGCCCAGGGTGAGGCTCCAGGTACCCGTGATCCTAGTAAGGATTGAGCAGTTACAGAAAATGAACGAATTTTTCATTCTGATTATTTCTATTTCCTATCCTTATACAGCTGCCATGAAGAAAAACAGTTTAGAGTTTGCCCCAGGAAATGGCCTAGACATCAACCACATTGATTCTACAGGCTTCTCAGAGAGTGACCTACTTCTTCAGGTGAGTGGCACATTTATGGAAGTATTTCTGTGCCATCGGAGTTTGAATATGAATTTCTCACACTGAATTTTTTCAGCATCAAAATCAGACTTTGAATTTTAAAAACCATCAGATTTCTAGCACTGATTTTTTTTTAGCTTCTGATTTTTTTCTATGTTGAAAAGAATTCAGCAAAAAAAAATCAACATCTCCAAAAAAAATTCAGTGTAAAAAAATTCAATCTCAAAAAATAATTCAGTTTAAAAAAATTCAATGTCTCGAAAAATTCGGTGTAAAAAAATATTCAGTGTCAAAAAGATACAGAGTCAACATTGGGGCAACCAGGGAGAAGCAATCGATCCCTGTCTCAAGTCATCCAACATTCAGCCAATCAGGTTACGCTCCACTGCCGTGTCGACCAACGCCAGTGATGCTGCTTCGGTGAGTCTGTTTACTCTATTTGCCATTTATGTTCGTAATATTGAGTAATAGATATTACTCGACACGTTGCATATTAACCGGATTTATTGAACAATATCTACACTGAACTTTTAATGAGGTGGCGTTCGTGAAAACTGCGTTAGTACCTAGTTAACGGTGTGCTGGGGGAGGGGGGTGTGTGTGCTCGAAAATTTCTCACTTAACGGGACGCATTTGTTATAGATTGATTTTCTGTTATAGATTGTTTTCTGACAGACTATTTTGGTATGTCTTACGCAAACGCCTTTGTTTACATAAAAATTACAGTTCTCGTAGTCCGTGGCTTTTCCTAAATATAGGCCTCTGGTTGATGGTTTCTGAAGCCTAGTATTCATTTTTATATCCACATCGGGGCGGACGCGTAAGAGAAAAGCCGACACATTCCACGCAGCTACCAGCCAGAACGGAAATGAGTTTTGCAATCATTTTTAATATGCATCGGATTTTGAACTGCTCAAGTATCTGAAGCAATTATTACAAATTGCACTTGCCAAACTCCAGATCTTACCATGGGTTTGGTTTTCTATTGGTAATTTTCTTTTTTTTTCTCTTCTAGAAACAACTGCTTAATCATCTTTTAGAAAGACTTTGCTCCTGATTGGAACATATGCTGGGACGCATGGACCTGGACTTCTTAGAGTTCACTTGCACACAAGAACTTGTTTTTTTTTTTAATGCTGTGTCCAGTCAAGTAACTGTAGTACGAGGCTGAAGTCGGCTACTTATTCGCAGATTCCGATTCATCTGGCTTCTCATTTGGCAGCGTGTGAATCTGGGGCTGAAGTTTAGCTCCTTATTCGCTGCGTCATTTTGAGGAGTGTTCACGGGGGTGTAAGCTGCGCAATATACAATCCTCACGTCTTGTAAATGTAAGTGTTTTAACCATGAAGTACTGCGTGAGATGGTCTATGTTTCTTTGTTCAACTCATTCTTATAAAACTTTAGTTAAGATTGAACGCATTTATGAAATGCTTAATTACCAGCACACAGTGGGCATTGTGCACATTCATTTGAATAAGAAGCCAGGTATCCCAGATCATTTTGGAGGTTTAAATAGGGTGACCAGACGTCCTCTTTTCCCCGGACATGTCTTTTTTTTGAGACCTGGAAATTGCGTCCAGTTGGGGTTTTAGAATTGTCCGGGATTTGGAGCTGCCTAAACATTTGTCACGTCATAGGCATCTCTCATAAACTAAAAGTCCAGAATGGCCGTCCGGTGCACGGTGGTCGGCCCGCGATGCGCTAAGGTGTCCTCTTTTTCAGAATCCCAAATATGGTCACCCTAGTTTAAACCACTTTGGGCCAGGCAAATATGAACTTTATATTATAAACTAGTTATCAAACTGTATAGAAATAGAGTAATTGTCCTGACCTAGATTGATAAAACACATTTTAAATCGAATTGAAACATGTTATGTTGACATTGTTCAAATTAATATCAATTATGTTAATGTTTCCAAGCCATGTTTCCAAGACCATTTTGGAGGTCTTAACCACTTTGGGCCAGGCAAATATCAACTTCCTAATAGACAATACCCCACTATATAGAAATAGATTAATTGTCCTGACCCAGATTGATTTAATACTTGTAATATCAAATTAAAACATGGTGCAAAATGTTGCAATAAGAGGAATAAGATGCCACATCTCCAAGTCCATTTTGGAGGTTTAAACCACTTTGAGCCAGGTAAATATCAACTTCCCACTATACAGCAGACATCCCACTATGAGGAATGTGGACAATGCAGTGGGATACCTGCTGTGTGCTGGGAATTAAGCATTTCATAAATGTGTTCAATCTTAACTAGAGTTTTATAAGAGTGAGTTGAATAAAGAAACATAGACCACCTCACACAGTACTTCATGGTTAAAATGTGTGAGGATTGTATATTGCGCAGCTTACACCCCCGTGAACACTCCTCAAAATGATGCAGCGAATAAGGAGTTAAACTTCAGCCTCGGATTCAGACGCTGCCGAATAAGAAGCCAGACGAATCGGAAGCTGTGAATAAGTAGCCAACTTCAGCCACGTACTACAGTTACTTGACTGGACACAGCATTTAAAAACACAAGTTCTTGTGTGCAAGTGAACTCTAAGAAGTCCAGGTCCATGCATCCCAGCATATGCTCCAATCGAGAGCTTAGTCTTTCTAAATGATTAAGCAGTTGTTCCTAGAAGAGAAAAAAAGAAAATTACCAATAGAAAAGTAAATCCATGATAAGATCTGGTGTTTTGGCAAGTGCAATTTGTAATAATTGCTTCAGATACTTGAACAGTTCAAAATCCGATGCATATTAAAAATGGTTGCACGGCTCGTTTCCGTTCTGGCTGGTAGCTGCGTGGAATGTGGCGTCTTTTCTCACCACGTCTGCCCCGATGTGGACATAAAAATGAATATTAGGCTTCAGAAACCATCAAACACAGGCCTATATTTTGGAAAGGCCATGGACTAAGAGAACTGTAGTTTTTATGTAAACAAAGGTATTTGCATAAGACATACCAAAATAGTCTGTCAGAAAACAA
>JBBIGA010113768.1:0-10541 GCA_037576975.1 Alestes dentex | reverse complement strand
GCTCCAGGGAGACTGCCCCCTGTAGTTAGGGAATGGAAGTTGCTTTGGATAAAAGTGTCTGCTAAATGCTGTAAATGGGTTTGCATGAATTTTGTTAGACTTTTTGGCAACTGTTACAACTAGCCCTTTAGTCTGTTACAATTAATCCCACCTAAGGGGTGAGTCATAAGTTTCCCTTGCACCACAAAATGATAGATCCTCTAAAAGGTTAGGACAGTTATTAACTGTTCTCAAGAAATTCAGCAAAGCTGAATGTGTTAGGCTTGCAAAGTTGTCAGAAGTCTTGTAATCTGTGTGTGAGTGGTCCATATGACCCATTCAGTGTCTGTAGTAGCTAGTCTTCCAGAGCTCCTGCACCGTTAGGTCTCTTGGGATCTCGTGAGAGGAAACATGTGGTCTTCATGTGGTTTTCCGCCAAACCCTGATGAATGCACGGTCACACTGCGGTAAATCAAGCAAAGGAGGGTGAAAGAAGGGCTGTGGCCACTGCATAGAACGGAAGGCCTCATCCACATAGGTGCCCTGCCGGTGCAAAATACAACATTTTACAAACGGACATGCTGAGGACTCAAGAAACACTAAATAAGGTTGTTGTAATGGATTGCCAGACATTTAAAACAGTTTATGTCATTAAATACAAATGAGAAGCTATGAAAAACAAAAACACTGCTTGCATTAAAAAAAGACTTTTCCTTCTCAGCGAACTATAGTTCATAATCCCCGGACTCTTTCAGTAGTGCTTTCAAGAGCTGACTGCAAAAATCAGTGGCACAGCCTGAGGGTTCAAGCCAATGATTTTGGCCATAAAACATAAAACGATAATAAATACATGCATATAAAGTAAAAGTTCTTAAATGGGATTGGCTTGGATATGTGGTTCTATGGACTATATTACAGTCTCTAAAACACGGGCCTTCTCAGCGTAAAAGCACTGTTGCTTGGGTTGGTACTATCATGGGTACAGCTTCACTATCTTAATATCTTCAATCAAGGCATTTTATTTTAATTCTCTGTTTCTATGTAAAGCACACAACCTTAAAGACTATGTCGTGCCTCTGACGGTAGATTTAAGTTGTTTTGTACTTGGATAGTACCTTGTGAAGGCTCTTTAAACTTTGAAAAGGCTTCTTCACACTCCTCTAATTAGAAAAATGGCAGAGGTATACTGGTAGTCCTACACCAAAACATATTTACAACCTCAGGGAGGTGCAGTGCTTACCTGGTGTGATGTACCTTAGGGACATGCAGTGAGGGAGAGAGCGGATTGGTCATTTCACTGAGATTGAGCTGCCCTCAGCTGTCCCAGCTGTTTTGGAGGGGTTGCGTGTTGTGAGAGAAGTCTTTGCGGGAGTGAGTGGGAGAGGTTTTTCTTGTACTTCAAAGACACAACCCTCAGGCCTGGCACACTGAACGGCATGGTGTGCCATTAACATATGGACTTCTGGGAAACGGGATTAAAATGTTCATCTGCGCTGCCAGTTTACTGGTGCAAACACTTGCAAAGATATGCTCCCCTTTGATGCATATCAGAGCAGATTTTTTTCAGGGAGTTAGAAGTCAGGACAGAAACCGACAGGATGGGTGCATTAGAGGAATACTTGGGGGGCTTGTTTGTGGTGTAATTGGGCAAGTTTGCCTGTCTGCTAGCTTCTTATTGGTCCCAACGTAACCACAGCCACTCTTAAAGGTACACGCTCAACAATAATAAGGCCATGCACTGACATTTTAAGGGACAGCAACTCAAAAGAAAACATTTCTCAATTTGAAAATTTCCTTCTGTTTTCCCGATTTTGTCCCCAGTTTTAGTCATGTCCAGTTTCACCAATGGCTAGGACTCCCCCAGCCACAGTAATACTTCTAACATTGGGAAGGTGAAGGCTAGCATGTGAAGGTCACTGGACAGTTGTGTTAGCCGTTACACCCATGCTAGCCCCCCACTAGGCACAGCTAAGACTGGTCTCAGCACACTGAGAGACTCACAGTGAAAAACGTTCTAACTCAGGGGTCTGGAACTCCGGTCCTGGAGGGCCGTGGTCCAGCACGTTCTGGTGATTTCCCTGCTCAGAAACACCTGGTTCACCTCACCAGTTAATTGTCAGGTTTAGTGAATGTATTTGAGGAGGAGAACCATCAAACTGTGCTGGACACCGACCCTCCAGGACCAGAGTTTGACACCCCTGTTCTAACTGGTCCAGTGTGCAGAACTAGTTTAGAAGCAGCCTAGAAAAGGTCTAGAATTAGACTGAATTTATGACTGATCCTGCCTAATGGGACAAATACATCTGATAGCTTAGGACCAAGTCCTGTTGGTGCTACAGGCCCCAGAAGGGAATACCAGGAACGATGACATTTATGCAACCCCAGGTCGACCCACTAGCTCTGTTCCTGATGGTGAACCTGATATTGAACAGTGATGAAGAAAATCATAAATACAGTTATTATAAACCCTGACCAAGAGGATGGTTGTACAGTCTAGTGGCAAAATGGGGGGAGGGGTCTTAGATAGTGTTTTAAAAGTCCTTCTCTTTCTCTCAGTTTTAGAAGGTTACCTTATCAGTGATCACTTGTGAACAAAGGCACTGTTCCAGGGCACTGGCATTTCAAGGAAGTGCATAATCTTGGGAATCGGGTTAGATAATATATCAATGGTCACAGACACTCACTGTCTAAGACAGACTATTGCGCAAAAGTAAGTGTGACGGTAAGGTCAGTGCGCTGAAATGTCATTTTGATTGCCTTCACATAAGTTTTGATTGTCTAAACACAAGCCACATCTTGTAACCCTAGGCTGTGAAAATTTTGAGATCCCTCCTTAGATGAAGATTTTGTATATGCTACATAAAAATGACAGTTTAATAGGGTGTCCGGCTTTGGTGAAGTGACTGGGGTGAGATTTTCGGGCTTCTTTGTAGTCAGTTACTCATAAAACAAAAAAGAGATTTATAATTTTATTACAGCTTAGATCCAAGCTGCTTGTACAGTCAATCTGAGCGGTGGGTCTAATTTCACCAAATTACTATGAGTAACCTGCTCTGAAGCTCTGCGTCCCTCTGGGCATCTATTTTGATTCACCTCTTCATGCATATTCAGCAAAACCTGTTTTCAGACTGGGAGCCATAAACTTAAACAATCTTTGAAAACTCTTATATGTCCACTTTTCGTGAATAAAATGCTGATTGGATGTTACAGCATTGGTAATCAGTCAAAAGACCTGAACTTTATGTTTTTAACAAACGAGACCTGAGGAAAATTATCTTACTGAACTTTGTCAAGCAAAGTATCTAACATGTAGCAGTCCAAGACTGACTGATCAAGGTGGTGGCCTTGCTGTTATGTACAGGAAATGTTGGGTTTTAAGTTATGTAGCCAAAATCTAATTTTATATATTGTTGTCTATCGTCCCCCAAGAGCTCAGGATGGCTTTTTATCAGATTTTTCTGACTTGTTATCTTCTATTGTACTTGATTATGATAAGGTACTGCTAGTTGGGGATTTTAATATTCAGACAGGTGTGTGCTCTGATCTCAGAGTTTGTAAGAACCATTCAGTTTTCTCTGGTCCATAGTCATGTACCTACAATAGATTTGGTTTTAACCTTAGGGCTGACTATAAACTCAAAGAATTCAGAAGATTTGTTTGTATCAGACCACAAAGGTGCCATTTTTGAGTTGGGGTTGGGGTTCTCAGCTCACTCAGTATACAGATATTATTGACTCAGTCTGCTGTTTTAATGTGTTACGCTCAACTATATTAGATGACCAAACCAGTAGGATTTTTCTCCACATGGTTAAAGGATGATATTCTACAGTTAAAAATGAAATGGAGACAACTCAAACAAGTGGAACAAGAGTAAGCTCAGGTTTACTTTTTGTACGTAGGAGTTTTGAACCTGTTTTTGGCAGAAACGTAGCACTGAATCTGCTCTTTGGATAATTTAAAATGATCTTCTAATGTATGCTGATGTGGGGGAAGTCTCTGTGTTAGTTTTGGTTGATCTGACTGCAGCCTTTGTTAGAGTGGATCATAGTAGTTTGATAGGCAGACTCAAATTATTTGTCAACTGATGACAGTTTCTTTTCAATTTAAGATTTTAACTGTGGTGTACTTCAAGGGTCCATTCTTGGTCCAATTTTATTTTATCTGTTTATGCTTCCTCTCAGTTTTAAATCTGGCGTAATATTGCTTTTCATTTTTATGTGGATGACACACAACTACATCTCTCTATGGTTAGGGCGTTCGCCCTCCAATCAGGAAGTCGTGGGTTCAATTCCCAAGACTGCTAAGCACCTCTGAGGTACCCTGAGTAAGGTACCGTCCCCACACACTGCTCCCCGAACGCTGTGTTCCTGGCTGCACACTGCTTCACTTGGTGAATGGGTTAAATGCAGAGGAAGAATTTTGTGCTGTTCACACTGTGTGCTGTGGTGTGTTCATGTATGACAGAATGGTCACTTTCAGTTTCAAGCCAGTAGATTAGATAATCTAACAGATTGTTTAGTAGTGACTAAAGACTGGATGAGGATAAAACCGAAGATTTGGTCACTGGATCAGGGAAGATTTTGAAGGACTTGCCCTTGCATCTACAAGTTGTGATGAAAGAATTTAGGCATTAGTTTTGATTCTCAGTTAAATGTTTCTCTATATGTAAAGAATTTAGTGCAGTTGTTTCCTCCATTTTAGAAGCATTACAAAAATCAGACATGCCCTATCTTTTCAGGACACAGAAATAATTATTCATGCATTTGTATCATCTCACCTGGACGATTGCAATTTGTTATTTATGAGCCTTAGTCATAAAATTATGGCATGGCTTCAGCTGGTTCAAAACGCTCAACTTGTCACAAAATCCAGACATTTAGATCATACTAGTTTAGTGCTGGCCATCCTTCACTCTCCCAGTGAAGTTTAGAATAAATTTGAAACTCTTGTATCAAGCCCTACATGGTGAGGCTCCTGAATATCTTTATTTCTATGAATTCCAGGCCTCTAAGGTACTATAGACTGTTAGTGATTCCGAGAACTAATTGGAAAGCAGCTTGTGCATTGAGATTATGGAATAATCTGCCTCTTAATAGGCAGTCAGACTCTTTGCCAAAAGGTGACCTTTAAACAGGCACTTTTTTCCCCTTAGCTTTCAATAGTAGTGTGACTTCATATATTTTGTTGTATATTTTATTTTGTTCTTATTTTTCTTATTTTCTATATTTTCTTATATTTTTACAATATTTCTGCTGTCGTGTGCTGTACGTCCTTGGAATTTGTTGCTTTGTAGCTTTTGCTTAGAAAATTGCTATATGAATGAATTTTTACTTACTAACTTTCAAAATCCTTTCAAAACTTTCCATCTCTAGCTTTGGTCTTTCATGTTCTCTCAAATCACAATTTCATTTTATGAAATTTTATCACTCAGAAAGTTAACATTTATTGTGAGCTGTGCAGACAATGAGGGTATGCTATTTTTTGTACTTAATTATGCATCAGAAAACTCTTTAAATTGTTTTTAAGATTGTATCTTGTAATTTCTCCAATGGGTGGTCACAAACTTCCAACCAGACATCGTCCTCCTTTCTAGAGGCAGTTGGCAGGTGAGACTCTGGTGAGTGAGGAAGAAAGTATTCTTGGCTGCTTATTGCTGTTTGAAAGTCTGATTAGTGTCATGATCATTTTTTTCCACTCTGTAAATGAATTAAAATGTTGTAATTTAATTTGTTTGAATTAGTTAATGATGCCAGAATGTTCAGATATTAAACAAAAATTATTTGGTGGCAGATCTGTGATTTGTTTATTTGCTACAAAGTCAGTGTTCTCTAAAGTTGGGGCGATTCCAACATTTTGGCCAGGGGTTGTAAAAGGCAAAAATACAGTTTTGTTCTAATAATCACAGTTACAAATGAACAGAAATAAAAGCTGCATACTTCAGCTCCATCTTTAATTACGCCTTTGCTATCAAAGTCTTGGACTGAGCAGATTTTCAGAATGTTTACAGTATTGATTAAGTAATTCATCAAAACTTCTGCACAATACAATTAATAATAAAATGCATTCAATGCTGATTACAAGTCAGCTGAATTAATTGAAGTTCTCTATTATTGTTCCATTCCCTGTGCATTGTTTTATTATGTTGCACTACAAACTATAATTAATGACATTCTTTGCACATTGGATTTGAAATGCATAAATATGTGAGGTGCCACAGGACAGCTTTAATTTAAGCACATTTACATCTATATTGGGCAAATAAAGCTCTTTTTTAGACAATCACATTTCAGGGCGCCGTAAGTAATTAGACACTAGGCCGGTCACTTTTAGCTCAGCCTGCTATGTATTATACATCAACTCATGCTTGAAAGCTCACAACAGGTCTAGATTTGATTCTAGATGTGGCAATTGCATCTGGAGTCTGTTGCTGTTGTCTCTCATCGTGAGAACGAAAGAAGTGCCAATGCCGGTAAAGCAGGCCATCATGAGGCTGGAAAATCAGAATAAATCAATCACAGACAGAGACAAAACATTAGGTCTGCCAAAACTGTTTGGTGTATTGGTAAGAAGCATGCAGTTTGTTCAAATACTTATGGTCTCTATGGTCTCTCAGCACTGGGGCGACTACATGAAAGAAAGATGGAGCTGAGTGTCCTTAATGGGAAAGTACATACTTTAATGTTTACAGTTTATACATACTTATAGTACATGCTGAATATATTATTTTGGGACAACGTATGACAAATGCATTTAAAATATAATTAATTTACTATGAAATGTAACATAACATGTGAATAGTTTTAAGTTTCTAATTTACGGATTTTAAATCTAGTACTGTTTACTTTTATTAAATATGTATTTTAGTTTACATTTAATTACATTACATGTAACCTTCTTCCATGTCCCTTCAATTTAGTCGTAGCCCGTTTTCACCCACTCGCTTGTTCTCCTCCTATCAGATGATGCCACCCTGCTAGCTTGGAAGAAGCTGGTTTAGCTAAAGAGAGGTGAGAGGTGTCTGACCAAGCTTGCAACCAGAAGGTAAGACAGAGCTGAGTGGAAACTTGTCGTATGTGGTGGAGGGGGCTTCAAGATGAGGGGGCTGACGTGTCTCGATGCAGCCCTGACCATAGCTAAGGATCGCTTCAATCAACTGTGCCATTAAAGCAGAGATGAAGGCAACCAAAATGTGGTCATCCCATTTGAAACCCATGGAAAGGCCAGGTGTTAACGGTTACATATCTCACTGCCCACTCACTTCTCCTAGTTAGTCTTAATAGTATCACAGGTGTTCAATATGTCTGTATTAATTAGTGGTTATCGGACCAAGACTCTCATGTTGGTTGTGCTATATTGCGTCTGGATTTCATGGTTTGTGGTAATAAGCTGAGTGTGTCCCCTGTACTGAAGCTTTGGACGTTGTCTTGGCTTGGTTCCCCACCCCAGTGGTCAGACTGGGTGGAGACGTTGGGTCAGCGCTTCACAGAAATTCTAGAATGTCCAGTTTGTTTGTTTCAGGCATTTTTGTTATTCCGCTCGCTTCCCGAGCTTATGCTGGGCTTATATATCTCTCTTCAGTTCCCCCCTGTTACCCGATTTAGACTCAGAGAGGAATGCTGGTACATTTTTCTCTTGCCGTATTGTTTAGCACTGATATGAGAACATTTCTCATAATAATAGAATATTTTAGGTGGAGTCAAACCCTTTGTGCACGCCGATCAGTCAGAACATTGAAATCACTGACAGGTGAGGTGAATAACACTGACTACTCCATTACAATGATACCTGTTAAGGGGTGGGATATATTAGGCAGCAGAAAAAAGTTAGAAGAAGAAAAAAATGGGCAAGTGTAAGGATCTGAGCGACTCACAGACAAGGTGCTGTCTTGACATCCAAATTCCAAATTCCATCCAAATATAAAACTACATTTACAAGGTAAATATCAATAAAGTCAAATGTATACAACATATGAGAGCAAGAACAGGAACGTGGCTCGTTGTAGTCATGAGGGAGGCTATAGGAGACCAGTTTCCAGTGTTTAACATAGAGATTATCTACAGGAACAGCAGTCTGTGGTTACTCTTGGCAAATTCTGAAATAAATTCATTCATGTCTAGATTTTCTGTGGTGTTTTTCTCACTAAATTTCTCTTCCTTGAATTCTCAGTCGTTCACAGATTTTTTTCTTAGAACCAAATCAATAATTGTTATGTGGAAACCCCTGGAAATTCACGGAAACAGCAAATATCCTCCGCATTTTTTCCCCCAAGTTTTTCATGCATTTTAGTGCTAAGTTATTAAGAAAAATCTAATTTTGAAACAAATATGAATGTAAATTCAGCTAAATGTCCATATAAAATATAATTATTACATTTAATTAAATCATTACTGTATTTACCCTGCTTATACTAAAGAAAACGTGCTGCATGAATCACAGTACAGTCTATACAGGGGTAACATCGGTATTTACATTCTAGCACTGCGGGAGATGGTAGTTCAGTGTAAACTGTACAGTACGGATACGGGTTTACCTTTACATTTTCTTTAAGGCTAGTGTATTAAGAGTTTAAAATTAAACTGTTTTGGGAGCATATTTGGGGGCATATTTAGGGTTTACACTTTAAAAATAGGCATTTTTACCACATCACATATTCACCTTTTTTTCACTATTCGCGGGTGCTCTTGGATCGTAGCCCACACTAATTTCGGGGTCAGCTGTACAGTATTGTTCCGAGAGGAGTGAGAATGCGGTGCTCAGCCTTGGACCCAGCAGCTTGCGGAGCAACAGAGGTTGAAGATGTGTCTGCTTTTTAATAAGCCACCTATGCAGCTTTTGGTGTTACCAACCAGAAAATAAAAGAATTGTTTTAATTGAAGAATATGGTCAACAGGTTCAAACTGTGCTGCAAAATGCACAGTGCCTGTGTGGTGGAGGAGGCACTGAGGGATACGCCCCCTACTCAAAGGGTCCAATTGGAAAGCAGCTCAATTTTGAAAACCAAATATTATTTTTGTTCTCCAAAGTTTTCATTAGACAGACAGAGAGGACACGCCTTGTCTCTGGTGCGGCAGTGTCCCCCCCCCCCCCCCCCCTTAGTCATGCCTCAGGGTGGTATTAATGTTATGGCAGGTTGGTGTGTATGATAGTGCTACTACTTTGTTTGTATACAAATAATACATAGGTTTTTAACAGTTTTATAAAGGAATTAGAAAGGAATTTAAAAGTGATGTATTACATATAAATTTACTAATTATTAATGTTAAACACATGTAGGCCAAATGACCTAAAAACATAAAGGAAAAAATTTGAGGCAGAAAGCTAAACATTTTTAATTTCTGGATGAAGACAGAGGATTTAAACCTCATTGCACACTACTCATGAAACCCAGCTAATGCAACCATACATGCAACCAGTACTCATGTTTCCAGTGCACACTGTAAAAAATAGATTTTAACTTTAATTTAATTTAATTGTCTGTGCTGCCTTAAAGTAAAGGATTAATTGAACTTCTAATAAGTTTGTTTACACTGTTGTGCAGAGACTTTTCTCACTGCAGCCAATTTGTACTATCCAACCTGATCTGAAAATACTACATCCATGATCTCAACACGTTAAGGCCGAATTCCCTTTTTAGTATTATGTAGTTACATTGTTATATATCTGTCATATTAATATTTTATTTGCTTTTGAGTAATTTTGTGGTGCTGGGATTCCTTTTCATACATTTGAAAAGGAATACATTTTCATACATTCATACATTTCACAAAGTAATACAACTGATTATCTTGTTACAGTTGATTATCTTGCTTCAGTGGCACCAGTCAATGAGTGAGAAATATTAGGAAGCACATGAACGGTCAGTTCTTGAAGTTGATGTGTTGGAAGCAGGAAAAATGGGTGAGCATAAGGATCTGAGCAGCTTTGACAAGGAAAGAGATAAGATTCTTTGTCACATGCATAGTCATACAAGTACAACACACAGTGAAATTCTTTCTCTGCATGTAACCCATTCACCAAGTGAGGCGCCCAGGGAGCAGCGTGTGGGAGTGGTCCTTTGCTCAAGGGTACCTCAGTGGTGACACTAGCAGCTGGGATTCAAACCCCCGACCTTCTGATTGCAGGGCCAACGCCCTAACCACTAGGCCATCCAGCAAATTCTGATAGGTAGACAACTGGGTTAGAGCCTCTCCAACATGGCAGGTCTTGTAGGGTCCATGCAGTGGTCAGTACCAACCAAAAGTGGACCAAGAAAACACATCTGGTGAACTGGCAAACAGGGTCATGGAGGCATGTGAGGAACAAAAGCTCACCTATCTGGTCCAAACCCACAGCTACTGCAGCTCACAGTGCTGAAAAAATCAATGCTGGCTCTGATAGAAAGATGTCAGAAGAAAAACTGAGGCCTCTTTGCTTTACCTTGTGCAGAACTGTTGTATGAATCATCGCAAATAATATCAGGTTGTTACAGCCGTTATTCACCATGCTGCTCTCTCTCTCTCTCTCTCTCTCTCTCTCTCTCTCTCTCTCTCTCTCTCTCTCTCTCTCTCTCTCTCTCCCTCTCT
>JBBIGA010113667.1:0-10545 GCA_037576975.1 Alestes dentex | reverse complement strand
ATGACAACCATTCCATGCCAGTGTCTGTTAAATTCCTACACAAGCACCTCATTCTGCTTTATGAGGTACTGATTAGTTAATCGCCTGAATCAAATCTTATTTAATGAGGAAAACTATATAAAAAAAAAAACACTGCTGTAATCAACACTCTCCTCTTGCAATGTGACCTGTTGAATGGAAAAACACAACTAGATGTATGTCAAAGGTAATTATTGCCGTTTTGTTGTGAACAAGAGATTAGTTTTCTTTGAATTCTTAAAGTTCTGTAAACACTGCATAATTTCTTATTTTGATGTGTTGTCATCTCCTTTAAAACCATGCTTTAAACAATATTTTTGTTTGGAAATTAGGAGAAATATTTTCAGCGGTTCTTAAAACTAAGGCAAAGCTTTTCAGTTCAATACCTGCACCTGTAAAAGATAAAACTTGAACATTTTCGCAATGGTTTCTAATTTTGTTCCAGAGCACGTGTCTGAAATCTTATTCAAGTGTTATGTCATACAGACCTGCAGCTGTAGTTTAGGACGTAGAGTGACAATAAATAAAAATTAAGTTATAGTTTAACACTGCTCAGTCCAAAACATAATGAAAGGAGAACATGTGATGTAATTTCGGAATACGCAAATACTAAGATGCATTTCAACTAACCATATCCATTCTTACCTCCAGACTGACTTCCAGAAACCTCCTTTGTCCCAAATTGCCCTGGATGGTGGGAGGCACTTCCTGGAGAAGATCAAGGCACTCAATATTGAGCACCATATTGAAGTGCATAAGAACAGCTTTGCCAGCAGTCACGTGGTCTTATCTCACAACCGTGATGCTGGTGCCTCCAGCAAGACCAAACAAAACGGCTTGGTCAATGGTTATCGCAAGGAACTGGTGCGCATTACCGTTCCTGAGCCAACTGGTCCACAGTTCCCCACCGAATGGGGGAAGACTTGTGTAGCTTTATTATATGCCATCTGCTGTTTTGTCTTCACCACTATCATGATTTCTATAGTCCATGAGCGTGTGCCTCCTAAGGAGGCGACCCCTCCTTTACCGGACAAGTTCTTTGACTTTTTCAACAGAGTGGAGTGGGCATTCTCTGTATGTGAGATAAACGGGATGATTCTGGTGATTTTGTGGATCATTCAGTGGAGTCTCATGAAGCACAAGTAAGAGTTCTGGCTAATGATGCAATGGTTCTTCATCATTTTTACTGCTGATGACTTTGATCCAACATGTGTTCTGTTAACAGGTCAATTGTTGGCCGGCGGTTCTTGTTCATTGTGGGGACCCTGTACCTGTACCGCTGTATCACCATGTACATTACTACTCTACCTGTTCCTGGAATGCACTTCAAGTGTTCACCAAAGGTAGAATTTGTTCAGAACCGAATCCAAGAGCATGGGCTTGGATAAGGTTGAAGTGGCTCCGCCTTTGTTTGCCTAAATGTGACACAGAGGTGATTTTGGTTTTTTTTGTTTGTTTGTTTGTTTTTTCACCCCTCACTCCAGACTTGTGTAAACACCAAAATCCGATCCTTTCAAGTCAGGTCAGAGACACTTTCACATGTTAAAGTAGTTTGAATGTACATCTGGTACATGGTAATGCAGTCATAATGAGAATGGACAGGTTTTTTTGTTTTGTTTTGGTTTTTTTTCCATATCAATGATGAAACTTTTGTGTCTGTGTGTTTGTGAACACATGTGGAGGTTACTCAAAGATGCATGCACAGGCGTCTGCTAGCATACTGAGATGTAATGTTAATGTGTACATTAGGAAATGGTGCTAGGATGTGTACACGCAGGTCTTTTCATGGTGCAAGTGTGTTCATGTTAATGACAGATACAGCTTGCGTACTGTTATTTCAAATGCAAAAACAGGAACTGAGCAAAAAGATAGTGTTACTAAGGCAACAAAATATTTTTCTTCTTTAGCAAGCCAACTAAACTGCTGTGTTAAATCAGGTGTGAGCAGAACACTGGTCCCGCAGTCCTGTCTATAAGTTAGTGCATTAGTCGTAGTAGTAGATTACTGTTTTCTGTCTGAAGAACGGTTATCAGAGTTGAAGTCATATTCTTATTTCCCATATATTGTCAACTTCAACAACACCTTTAGCATGACACTCGACTGTTGGAATCATGTTATGATAGTGGAAAGTGTGTAAAAGAAAGTTAAAGTAATGTCAGTCTTTCTAAGAAACCTATATTAGTGAACATTTGCACTTCCCCCTTCTCTAAGTACCTTAATAGCATTTTATGGTTAAACATTACAACATAGAGTACAAAAATAGAAGAAATAGATGTACATGGAAATACTTTGTCAGTTGGCCATATATGACTTGGAAATGCTAATTTATATCTTATCCCATGCGGAATAAGATATAAATTAGCGTTTTTCTTTAACATAAAACAAATCAGCTGTTGATTACATTGCATGGAATAACATGAATTATTTATAATAACTTACAGTAATATCTTATGTATCATAAGTTAATAATGCATTAACTCACATTAAAAGTTAAAAACATTTTTCCTTTTTTTCTTTTTGTTCAGACGGTGACTATGTATTTACACTGACTGTGCAATATTGAATCGTTCTGTGCAAAGAGGCATTGACACTGTTTGAAAACCCCTGTTAAGTAAAGACTCTGCTGAATGAAGAAAATGAGTAATAAAGGGGAGACGAGAGGTGATTGCTTAGAAGGTGACTACGTTGCTATGGTGCAATTACACGGGGGACTCTTGTCCTGACGTGTGTGTGAGAGTGAGAGACCAGGGTGGGTGCGAAACTAAGGGCACACACCCGGTACGCAAGGCAGGAAATCCTTACTGCAGGGCCTGCTGGAAACTATTCAACCATTCATGAGCTAGGCCCAGCCAGGCTGCCTTTTCACTTGTCAAATGCAGCTCAGATAAACAGAGTGAGTGTAAACAGTCTCACAGACACATTTAAGAACTTGTGGTTTAACACTGACTCACTCTGTTTTTAACTATATATCACTTGAAATGTGTTCAACTCTGTTGTGCCTAAAAAGGGTATGAAAGGAAACGGCTGATTTAAACATGTTTCCAAAAATGGGTGTAATGTGTAGTGGATTTGGTGGGATGATATGGTGATATGGTCATACTCCTGTATGATTTTTAATCCCAAATTATCCCAGGGAACGTGAAAATCGAGGGATTACCCTTGAGTGGACACAGTTTAAACACTGATGTGGTCTTGATAGCACAGAAAGTCTGCCTTTTATCAATAATAATATTAATAATTCAATAAAATGTAATGGTTTCCTTTCATTATTTGAAAAAAGGAATATGATAGTGATGATAGAATATTCAAAAAATTAAAACGCAGGGAAAACCTGAATGAAAACACATGCTTTACAGGAAGATTGTAGTAGTAAACTAATAAATTCTACAGTCATTGACTATCACAGTTTGCAATTATCAACATTTTCATTCAAATCATTCAAATCAAAAATAGTATGCTTTTCATGGAGCTTTATAGTGTGGTATAGATGGTCACTGGACTGATCACTTGCTCCCTAATTCATCCCACCTCTTGACAGGTCTTGTGTGATTCACTTCATTTGTCAGTAGTTTGAATATTGTGGTTGATCATTGTATATTAAACATCCCACCCCAATGTATATTAACCATCCCACCCCCATGGATGGTTTAAGCACATGGCTAACCCTTGTCCCCTTTTTTTGCAGCTGTATGGTGATTGGGAATCCCAAATGCGTCGAGTGATGAAAATGATTGCTGGCGGAGGCTTGACAATCACTGGCTCTCACAACATGTGTGGAGACTACCTGTACAGCGGCCACACGGTCATGTTGACCCTCACCTTTCTCTTCATGAGAGAATGTAAGGATGCGTTACACAGTTCTGCCCTTATTTGAAATCTTCCAAAGATTCATTTTGTACAACAGTGTCACCTTTTGGTGTGTTACGGCAATCACACCCTAGAATCTCTCTGCTGTCTTGAGGAGGCTGTGTGTTTAACTGACAAAGGAGCTACATGCAAATAACATATTGCTTAGGGCACATAGTCATAGAGATACTCAAATAAGAAACATACTACCTGTCAAGATTTGCATGTGGAAACAGAACAAATGGTGCAGGTGGACGTCTCTGAGCAAAATACATCAGAAAACTTTATTGTTCCTGGAGGAAACTGCTTATGTTATGACTGCACAGAGACACAGAGATGAAAACCTCAATATAAAATTTGAAGTCTAAATAAATCCAATAAAAAACTCAATATTTAATACACTGTGATATCTACACAGATGGCAGGGATATATACTATAGATAAGTAGCTTACAGTTAAGTGAATTTCTAACGATACTGATGGTAGTCCATTCATTTTAATGGGCAGGCCCTTATTGTTATTCACCTGAGATTTCTTTATTTATTCTTCTGTCGCACTTAAATATATATATATATATATATATATATATTTGTAACTACAGTCTGTTTTATTCATGGTGACAGCTTGTTGCAATTTGGCTTTGGCACTTAGAGGGTTAAGTACATACATAATATTACATGCATGAAAAATGTGTTTATTATAGCAACAGCCCACCGCACAGCACGAAATAACCATTGTCTGTGAATCCCTGTTATCTCTTTTAAACTACTAAAACACTTTCCGTACAATCGCGCCTACAACTCACTTATAGGCATGAGAAAAAAGTGACGTCACATGCAGAACATCAATATATCAAAACATTCTGCTTGTCAGCGCGAGGTGTGGTGTTACTTTTATTGGTGTTTCGCGTTACCATGGCTACACTACACGCCAACAAAGATGGCCGAAATGCCATAGAGAATGAATAGGGCTCAACTTTCGGATCATCCTGCTCAGAGACGCTTCGTCCGAAACCCACCAAACTTCATGTGATACATTGGGCCAACATCCCCGACACACAAACGCGGTTGGTGATGATGCTATGCTAATACTAGTGCTATGCTAATGCTAAACTAATTCTAATGCCTCGTTAATGCTAAGCTAATGTTAATGATATGTTAATGCTACGTTAATGCTAGGGCTATGCTAATGCTGGCACTATACTAATATTAATGCTATGCTAATGTTAATGGTAACGTTAATGCTATGCTAATGCTAGACTAAAGTTAATGTTAATGCTATGTTAAAGCTAGGCTAATGCTGTGCTAACGCTAGATTCATGCTAGGCTAACGTTAGACTAATGCTAGGTTAATGCTAATGTTATACTAATGTTAAGCTAATGCTAGGCTAATGCTATGTAGGAGAGCGTTGGTATGGAGTCTGTAGGTAGGTTCTTGGCGGCAGGCCCTTTTAAAATTTCTTCAGGAATTTTACTTTTTCTAGTTAGGAGTATGTTATGCATGTAGTAGAGGTCAGTAATGTTTAAGTAATATTGATATATGTACTGATATTCACATTGTAAGACTGGCACATAGGATACCCCACAAAATTTAATGATTTAGCAACCATTTAGAAAGCTTCACATGGTAAGGCTATTGCACATAATAAGATGAGAACCTGAGAACATAGCACAATATTGCACGTGGGAGACAATTGCACACCAGAGCAGGATAGTAATGCACATAGTGATACACATGATGATAGTGATTTAAACCCAGTAAGAAATTGCACAACAAAGTAGTAACAAGCTGTTGCACAGATTAATGTGTGGAATGTGTTGATTCCTCATTTTTCTAGATCATAACATTTCTTTTGCCTGCTGTTATTGCACTTTTTGTAAGATCACATTTATTGCTGTCACTTTGGGGTTTTTTTTTAGTGGTACCTTGATAGTCGTGGATAATCAAACTTTGCATACTGGTGTGCTCCACAGACTCCCCTCGGCGGTTCTGGTGGTACCATTGGGGCTGTGGGACGCTGTGTGCTGTGGGTGTTTTCTGCATCCTCCTCGCTCATGACCACTACACTATAGATGTAGTCATAGCCTACTTCATCACTACACGCTTCTTCTGGTGGTACCACACCATGGCCAACCAGCCAGTAAGTGTCCATTCCCTAACTCAGTGGTTGAAAAGTTTCCTGACATTTTGGTGCGTGGAACATGTGCTGTTCCTATTCACAGAATTTAGTCAATATTAAATTGATCATGTTTTTATTCATTAAATATTATTACATGAAGGAATTAGTCAACATTTTAAATATAACAGTTAGTGTCAGAGTTTTTCAGATTCACTGTAAATAAAATGACTATATATGAAGATGCTGTAACTGTAGTTACCACCACTCAGTAGGCGATAGTCAGTAGGTTTCTCCACAATGCACCATTTCACATGAAATCATTCTGAATTAATTTGTTCATAACTCAACAATTGAAAATAAGTGGAACTCTCCATTAATGTTGTCTGTTTTTTCATACAGGATCTGAAGGGGGCGTCACAGAGTAACTTCCTGTCCCGCGTCTGGTGGTATAGGTTTTTCCAGTACCTGGAGCACAATGTTCAAGATATTGTTCCTCGGAGCTACCAGATTCCCTTTTTATGCCGATCACTACAGCGGGGCCATGTAAAGTACAGCAGGATTGACTCTGATTGACTGCAGTTTCCAGCTAGAAAGAACTCTAAACCCTTGCCTTAATAGCCAGGACCCAGTCACACAACAATAACCTAACAAGCTCCTTTAAGCCAATTCCTTTAGTACTGAGCTACAAGACACTGTGACTGTCTAAAACCCATCCAAAGCATGTCATTCCATGCACACACTGCCAAATTCATATCAGCATCTGCTTTTCTGAAACAGCCTGCTGCGGGTTATGTATCATGTAGGATATGGTGCCAGAACTGTGAATGACTTTATCTCCCAGCTTCATACTGACATGCCAAAATGAATGACTTAGTCAGCGATATGGTCTGTCTGAGATAGACAGGCCTGTAGAGGTCTGTTTTTTGCAAACATTTACATTTCCTAGACTAAGCCAGTGGCCAGTTTTTTAAAACTAGCTGACTTGACAATTTTTTCTCAGTCACTGGATATAGTTGAAATACCTACTTACCCTAAGAGTAAAAATGTCCCTTTAACTGAAATTCCAGTGTCCCGGTATCCTTATTTTCCCACAGAGGACTTAGTCAAGGTCAGTTGTATGTTTAAAGAGAACTGTCATTTTGCTAAAATCCACAGATTTGCAAAAGAAGTTTCTATGAAAAAAATATTTTTCAAACAGATGTTGTCTTTTTTAAATCAAAAGGAGACATAACTACTGTTTTGACTACAGGAATTTCCTCAGTGCCTTTCTTGCCATGTTTGTACGGTGACCCTGTGTTAAGTGGTTATATTGTTAAGATTTATGTTGTCTTTTTTCTTTTTTTTTTTAAATTGTGGTCTCAGTGGTCCAGTGATGTTTACGTGAATCATTGAAGGAATACTCATTTTAGCATTTTCAGTCTAGTCTATCTGCTGCGTCTATGGTGTCCAGTCAGTTACCACAGACAGCAATTTTCTTTTAATTAGAAAAGAACAGAAAACTAGCTGTCAGGCCTTTCTACATCTGCCCTTTGGCATCTGTTATAAGGGGGTTTAATGCCTTTACAAAGTAAAGGGAAACACAATCAATTGGACGTGCTACTGATTCAGTAGATAGTGAGATTAAAGTACTGCATTCCTTTCAAACGGGCAGATTTATTAACTTTTTTTCTACAAATGTCTGGCACCATATGCTTGAAGTACTGGATTATTCCATACAATTTTCTCTATGTCAGAAACTCCGAAACAACTTACGTTGAAGCATTCAAGCTATTTACCATTAAAATGCTTGAAAAGTATAATAAGCTATTGCTGGTAAAAATGTTTGTACATACAAAGGATTTGTAATTTAAATTCAATTCAGTTCTTTTCAATTCTTTTCTTATATACTTTCATGTACTTGACTATGGTTTGACTTATGATTGCTTGATGTAAATCTAAAAACTTCCATTATAAATTAGGGAAACTGGATAATTTGCATTCGTCGCAAAACTTATTGGACACTGCAGTTGTACATTGCAATTGTACTTGCTTTCATTCTTGCCAGCAATAATATATAGCAAATATCTATTTTTGCCATGTTTTTTTATTTTTATTTTTTTAAATCTCAAACAGTGGAATGTAGAAGGAAATATTACCAAGGCAATGATGACCACAAAGCTCACTCGTATGTCTGTAATCATTTTTTTTATTTGTCTTGTGTTGAGTCTATTTATTAACGTGTTTCTTCCACTCTGTGGAACATGGAAAAAAAAAACTTGTCTTGTTATGTTTGACTTGGCCAAATGGCATGTGTCTTTGGTTCTGCCTTAACTCCAGATCGCTGGGCAGAAGTGTCTGTGTGCAGTGAGTGCTTGGAGAGTTTTTGGTCTACTATGTTATCCTGTATGCCTAACGCGCTGGATCAGGACACTCTATACAAGCCAATAATCAGGAACTGTCCTGTAAACTATCCAGTGAACAAAGCTGCTAACACTTTTTAATAGTTTGTCTTTTGGCAAATAAATGACGACTATTAGCACAGAATATGTTTGACATTGTTTTTTGTCCTGCAATAATAATGAAAAAGTGGTGTGTCTCACTACTTTTGTCCATATTATATATTATTCTTATTGCACACTGTCACACAGCATAGTGAGATGGGGTGTTTCGGTACACTGAGGTTCACTTAAGCAAAACTAGCTTTGAGGCCTCTGTATTGTCGATCTCTTCACAAGAATCTGTTTAAAACAGTGGTCACCAACCCCTCTCCTGGAGATTTTCCTGCCTGGGTCAACGCATCTCCAGTTCAAGGTTCAAGGTTGCTTCATTGTCATCAGCTGCTATGTACATGATGTAGTGTGATGAGACAACATTTTCTCCTGGGGCCATGCTTAAACTTTAAGCAACAAAGGGCAAGTTAAGACAGAAACCGTATAATAAATAGACACCACAACATTGTAACAGTATCGTTGTGAATACGACAAGTCTTTGTCGTGTTCCTAGTATGCAGTGGTCAGTATCTACCAAAAGTGGCCCAAGGAAGTATAACCGGTAAACTGGTGATAGGGTCATGGGTGCCCAACACTCCTTGATGTGTATGAGGAGGGAAGGCTCTATCCTGTCTTGTCCAATCCCACAGAAGAGCTACAAATTGCTGAAAAAGAAAACCTGCATTGCATCTTGCTGTGCAGGGTGCTGCGTAGCTGCAGACTTTTCAGAGTGCCCATACTAACCCTTACAATGGGCATGTAAGCATCAGAACTAAACTATGGAGTAATGAAAGAAGGTGACTTGGCCTGATAAATCACATTTTCTTTTACATCATGTGGACAGCAGGGTGCATGCGTATTGCTTACCTAGGAAATAGATGGCATCAGAAAGTATTATAGAAAGACAAAAATAATGTCCTTCCTGGAACTGGGTCCTGGCATTCATGTGGATGCTATTTGACAGATAACAATTTTTTTTAAATATTTGCTGCAGACAAAATACACGCCTTTCTTGCAATGGTATTCCCTAATGACAGCAGTCTCTTTTACCAGGGTAACGTGTTCTTCCTAAACACAAAAATGTTTAGCGCTGGTACATGAGGAACATGTGTCCCCTCCTGCAGGTGTTCTCAGTCCTCTGTGTGTTAAGGCTTTCCACAAGATTTTAGAGTGTTTCTGTGGAAGTCGTGTCCGTTCATTCTGTAGAGCATTTATGAGGTCAGGGACTGATGGCCTGGCTCGCAATCTCCGTTCCAGTTCATCCCAAAGGTGTTGGATGGGGTTGAGGTCAGGGCTCTGTGAGGGCCAGTCAAGTTCTTCCACACCAAGCTCATCCAACCATGTCTTTATGGACCTTGCCTTGTGCACTGGGGTACAGTCAAGCCGGTGTTATGCCGAAGCAGGCATGCCTGCTGTAGATTGCATCCTTCTCTCGGGAGCGCGCATCACAGAAACAGCAAGTGGAAAGTGTTTATGTAAGCTCATATAATATAGGTAACATATTATACAACACGTTATTTGCCTAAATACAAATAAGAAATTACAAATAAATATAATAGATCGCGGTTCTAAAAACAGTTTGCGACTTGCTACTTAGTCAGTCACACGTATGTTATTGTCGATTTCGATCGTTCAGAGGAGCCGACATACATTTGGTATTTGACATACAACTATTGTTACATTATAAGCATGTATTTCATGTACAGTAACACTGAACAAAAATGTGTTGCTCAGTCGTTTTAAAACTGCTGGGTCTCGGTATGATGTATGGCTTAAACAGCATTGCACCACGCAGATGACACTCACTGGTCTCCAAATTGTATAAAAACGTACTTTATGCTGACAAACATTTTAATGTAATGGCAAAGCGATGTAATATGTTTTTCCAAGGAAATACATTGCCTCTTAAATTTGGCTGCACTGTCATTACCCTTTCACATAAAAAGAATAATAAAAAAAAAACTTTATAATGGGAACTACAGAGCCTTATCAACAACTATGCTGCTAGAATAGGCATCCCTGTTTAATCTGGCAGTATTGTAGCTACCTTCAGTGAATCTTGCAAAGGTTAGTTAAGACACTCTCAAATACAAA
>JBBIGA010113656.1:0-10545 GCA_037576975.1 Alestes dentex | reverse complement strand
TATAGAAGTATAGAATATATATATATGTATTTCTAAATACTTGTATATATATATATATATATATATTTATACACACACACATATACACTTCAAGCAGGTTTAAAATGTATAGAAATAATATAGATAACATAAAATGAAAGCATAGATAAAAGTTCGTATCAAGATTCCTGTTCTCTGTCCAGTTAAAGATCATCCTAAGTGTTATCCACAAAATATGTGGCTTTATAGAGTGCACCACTAAAACTCAAGAGGAGACACGTAAGAGATTACTGACATCTTTTGGAGACTTAGTCTTTCCCTCTGATCTCAATGTTTTCAAGGAGAAACTACAAAGATGTTTTTTTTTTTTTTTTACCTTTTTAGATGTTAGGACTGCATGTCAAATCTGTTTACAGATAAAAGAACATGAACAGAACATCAAGACTGTCTTGTCTTTCTGTGTTTAAAGATTCCACCAGTCCGCCAGTCAAGGCTACTGATTCCCTGCATATCTGGAGCAGATCCAGGCGGCAGTTTGCGCAGTCTTTAAATACCATCCTCATGACACGGTCACAAGCCTCGTTCCTCCCACCTTTAGCTAGCAAACCACTGCATACTAGTTGGCAAGGCAATAGTAAGGCTGTCCTGTTCTTTTCTAACTTCACTTGGCTCACACTCGCTTATTCCTAACCACAGGCAATCTGGGTGTATGGCAGTATAGCCTGCATCTGTTTTTCACTCTAACTTTCAGTCTAATCCCGAATTTGGACTCAGATTTCTGAATCAGATTTACAGTAGGTGAACGGGGAATTCCAGTCTGAAGCACAGGGGCTGGTGTAAGTCTGAGTCAGCTGAGTCTACACCGGTGTTGTGTTACTCCCCTGTCTGGAGACAGCTTACAGCTTCATGACTAACTTCATATGATTAATGGTACTTCCACTGTTGGTGAGTGACCAGGCCCCGGCCAAGCTTGGACAGAATTCTGGTTTAATAACCTTCTCTCAGCGGATTGTGTAAGACTAGAAATGAGTTTAAGCTCAGAAGGGCGAGTCAAAATATGTAGTTAACTGGCATTCCTCGGTGGGATCTCAGCAAGCGTCTTCTGTCACACTCTTATTAAAAGTGCCCTTCAGAATGCACTCAGTGGCATGTCTGAACAGAAAACCCTTTAAAATCGGTCCATGCAAAAAGCTAATATATTGAAGATTTGCAATACTACACACTAGTTAGATTCTTATATATTTATATGGGTGTTTCATAATTTGTAACATCACTTGCCAAACTCTCTTTCAGAAAGCATTCTGTGGGATGATTTGTAGGACTCTCCACAACATTTGTAGGACTCTCATGATTACTCGATTAAAAAGTTAATCAATTACAATTCAGATTCTCAATAAATTGATTACTTTGTCATTTGAATGCTAAATATGGTAACCACACTTCATTATAAGTTCATATTTTGAAGGTTAAACAAAACAAAAGGGTGCCATTAGCACTAAAATTGCTTTTGCATTCTTTACTGAAAGAGAAGAAACCCACACAAACAGGATCTCACTACTGCAAACATGTTTGTAGATGTAAACTTGAATATGCATCTGAATGTGAACTAAAATCCAATGATCGCTATTAAAAATTGCATCTACTTGATTAATACTCAAAATAATTGCTAGATTATTTAATTCCTAATATAACCATGACAACTCAAGAATTTGACATGCAAAATGAACAACCACAGCCCGCTGTTTTGGTATGACATATTGACGGGGGCAACGCTGCATTACAGTCTCTTGGGAAGCACAGAGGTCTGTCAGCAAACATGCAATGACTCACTTAACAGTCACTGTGTCAAGCAGAACTGCGTCAAACCGTTTTTCTAATCCCACAGACGTATCATGCTCCGAAATCATCATCACAATGTCAACCTCAGGCAACTATTTAGAAATGATGACTCAAATTTAGCTGGAAACACAGAACTTTGTTTTATGTCATAAACATACAAACATGTGCACAAAGGTGCATATAATTAGAAAAGCAAATGGCCAATCAGGAAGCAATTGGTAAAATTCTCACAACTGTATCCAGTGTGACTTACTATATATATCAGGCTCTCTGTCTACATGTAGGCGAAGCAACTGAGCCTTCATAATCTCCGACTATGAGCAACCTGAAGCAGATTTCAGTTTCTTACTTCAGATCAGTTTGTGTTTTCAACAATGACTCACACTAGCACTTGGCAAAGGGCGGACAGTATTATAGAAGCTCCTGCAATGGTTTCACTCTCATTATCAGTGACAGCTGGTTTGTGAATTTAGTTGTACATGTGAAGCAGCTGGACTCAAAATCTTTCATGCAGAGTCAGCACACTCTGTGTAGAGTGCCTGGGGAAGAGAGTCTTCGTGCTTTCACACAAATCTCTTATTAGCCAAAGGATAGGAGACTGTTTGAGGCAGTGTCCTACCCAAAAGACCCCCTTCCACAAAGCTATAAGCTTAGAGCACACAGTGTGGATTTCAGCATTTCAGAGTTTGTCTACACTCAGCAGCGACAGACAACTGGACCCATAAAAAAGCGAGTCACACTGTACTGAAGTCTCTGGTTCTTTAATGTTACGAGCGCAATCAAAACTTGAAATCATGAGGTTTTAAAGCTAAGCTTGAACTGAACACCAGTGTTCCAGCATCACGTTACAATTTAAATAAGTTTAAAGTTACAAAGCCAGTAGTAGAGTAGAATGAAATTACTTCGCACACAGAGACCTCAAGACCTTCAGACGGACTAAATAAGTCTAGGAAGTCATGCTGACATGATTTGAGACAGTGCTCATTACTGATTTGGAGGGGTCACCACTGGGGCACTATGAATTACCTCAGAAACAGGACGTTCTAAAGGGGAAGTAGGAAACAGGCTACATATAATGGGAAGCAAAACCTCTACAGCTGTTTTCAAGCAGCGCCTGACCATGGCTTCATTAGTCAGAGACTCCATGGAGATAAGTGGATTTTTTTTGCCCATTTAAAATATCAAACTGTCTGTTTTCAGAGATGCATTATGTCTAAATAACCTAAATGCAGTTGAAGCAAAAATTAATGAATGACACCATTAAAATAGCTACTGAAATCTGCACTTTTGATGGATTTTGCTTGACGGAAGAAGTTCTTTTAGCAAAGCAGTATAAAGTCTTTTGCATGTTTTTCCCTCTTTATAGATCTCATTTGTAGCATCTTGGACAACAACAAAGAAAAGATCCTATTAGATAGGAATAAGAAGTCTTTTCCACTTTAGCAGAAACTGACAGAAAAAACAAACTGCAATGACAAACAGTGCTATGGTTTTGGATTTTGTACACAATTGGGATGTAAGCCTTTGGCCACATAAAGGAGCAGGAGTCCCTGACCTCTCCTCTTCTGGAATGTGTAGCTGCTGAAAAGCTACTGAAGTGCACTCAGTGCTAACCTGAGAGGTATTTGAGATTAGCTAAACTGTGCAAACAGAAACTCGATCCTAGTGTACTCTATAAGGTCCTGTGTACAAGAATGCTGAACTGGGGCTAGTTACACTTTACT
Organism: Alestes dentex; assembly: GCA_037576975.1. Taxonomy (NCBI): domain Eukaryota; kingdom Metazoa; phylum Chordata; class Actinopteri; order Characiformes; family Alestidae; genus Alestes; species Alestes dentex. The sequence continues at coordinate 7,003 of JBBIGA010113656.1, read as the reverse complement.
GACAAGGCAACAAAATACTGGCCTATCAGCGTTTGAGCAGCATAAGCTGCTAAGGCCTAATCTGCAAGGGCTCAAAGAACATGTGCCATGGCATCCAACAGTTTTCTGATTCAGCTGTGGGCTCCAGAATACAGCCAGTGTTAGAGAAAATAGCAATGACAGTAGAGCTAGCAGTGTGTTCAAGACCACTAATGGTTCATGGTAATATTAATATGCCACATGTGTCAGACAGAAATGATGAATTTGGTGAGAAAGAGGGCTGAATGGAACAGGTATACTGTTCTGACTGTTTCTCCAATGGGCTAACGTACTGCTAGACCTTCTTATGTACACAAACACATGGAAGTCTAGAGGTTGTTGATGGCCTTTGCTGATTGTAGCCTGAGTGATAATATGACTGGGAGGTGTTGGAATGTGAATGGTGGTCAAGCTGCTAAAATGCAGCTGCTGTCTTTGGAATGAATCTAGATCGGAAGACCCGATCTCCCACCACACACGCACGCACACACACGCACACGCACGCACACGCACACGCACGCACACACACACACGCGCACACACACGCGCACACACACGCGCACACGCACACACACACACACGCACACACACACACGCACACACACACACGAATGCGCACGCACACACACACGCACACACGCACAAGCACACACACACGCACAAGCACACACACAAGTACACGCACACACAGTCCATGCTGAGAGCTTATGTAGTTTAGATTGTCATTATCAAATGACTGGAAACAAGAGCTTAATCTATCTCTTACAGACACACACACTCTCACACACACAAACATACACACACACACACACACACACACACACACACAATTAAACTAAAAATGTTAGCTTGTAAATATCAATGATATCTAACACACAAACCAAATAGTTCAGTTCTCACAAAAGTGTCCGTGACACAAAAAATGCGAGAGAATAAATTAAGATTTTAGACAGGACCAGTCGGTCCAGAGCTGCACAGAGGCCCACAGTGAAAAATGAAAGTGGTTTACAGTGGAAAAAGATGGACACTGCCAATGCCAGAATTTCATGGGCGGTCAGATCCATACAGACGAAGCTCATTCCATGATCTCTTTTCATCCTGCATCTTGGCTCAGTGTGAGCTCTCGTCATCCTCTTTAGTTTTCTGTAATCTCCTATGTGGAACATGCAACTGTGGATCTGTTTCCAGGCACTGGACCGCAGAGCAGACTGGAGAAGCAGAGGTCTCTTTGGTGCCTGCTTAATGAGTCTGTGCTACTGCTGAGCTGAAAAGCCAAGTCCACGCAAGAGACACAGGGAGAGAAAGCCAACTGTGGGGTGGAATTAAGTCACTTGTGGAAGTTAAATACGCAGACAAGTGCACGCTCGTGGGTATACACCCAAACAAAGACTAAAGGAAGGAATGCGTCATCACTAAAGTAATGGGTGTGAACATGATGATGCTATTTGAGACCAAGAGAGAGAGAGACAGCATGAGGGAGTGAGTGAGAGAACGAGAGATGAAGAAAGAGAGTGGAAAATCGGATTTCTACCCACCTGCATGTGGTGCTCCAAGCACTGAACAGTGTGTCATGTCCTCTAAATAACTCTCAGCAGCCATAATGCATGGAAGCTCTTTACATAGCAACATTATGTAAACCACCAGGGGTCCGACAATGCATTGTGAAGCTGTGGTATAGATATGCAACACAGTGATGATGAATACCATGGATAGTGAAAATTTAAGCAAGAACATATGAGGAAGTGTGTTGTCAGACTTCATGTTATCATGAATAACATCACAGTTGTGCAGTGTCAAGTTGTGCAACAAGATCATCATTAACACTCAGTAATGTAATGTAAGATAATATATCTCAACAACCTTTCGTGTCATGGTAACTATTCAAGACCAAAAACAAACTCCAGACCACAAGATTCGAATAAACCTAAAAACCTGAAATCAAACTAACAGCCACTGCTTGTAACCCAGCCTCCTGTCTTTATTCTCAGAAATAAAGGTGCCAAAAAAGGGTCTCTGAAGTGATGCCATTGAACAATAACTTTTGGTTGCCTAAAGTGTAGGTGCCCAAATCTGGTTCTGGAGCCCATTGCGCTGCACAATTTAGTGTTGTCATCGCTCCAGACTGATCCAACATGATCCAACTAATCAGCTTCTTGAGAAGGCTTCCCTTGGTTAAAGTGCTAAAGCTGGAAAACACTAAAATATGCATGACGGGGGGGCTCTAAGACCAAGGAGGGGAACCTATACCATCTACTGAAAGAACATTTCAGTAGATTGTTTTTAAAAGAAGGTGTTTGTAAATGAGAGAGCATAAGAACCTACACATAATGTACATTTTTTTTTTATTTTACAAATTAAGGCCTTTTCTAAAACTGTGCCCTAAAGCCAAAAAACACATTAAGGAATCTTCATTCTAAAACGTACAGGTAACAACATCTCTCACCTTCATGGAAGAGTGGCTAAAAATGCTGGGGGGAAAAAAAAAGTCACAAAATAAAAGTCATGCACAACCACTGCAGAGTGACTGCAGTGCATTAGGAATTCATGGAACTCTGCTTTCGGTGCAAGAAGTTCCAGAACGTGCAGCACATTTTATCCTATGTAGGTTTGAAATGTTGTTGATTCTAAATAATGCATGGCTCCTTTAGTGCCTTGAGCAGAAAGCTTTTCAAGCCAGCCTCCATCTCTTTAGCGGCAAGCAGAAAACAGGCTTAGATTCAGCCAATTACTGCACACAGTTATGCTTTCATGGCGGGAGATGACCTTTTGACCTAAAACGTCCTCCAATTTGTGCCATGGGAAGGGATTTTGACTGCTTGTTTCCAGTTCTCTTCCATCCAGGCACAGGCACTTTAGAGGATGGCAACAACCTAATCGTCTTCATCAGCCATGCAAAACTCAGCTATGGGCCTGACTACACCAAACTTTAGGCCTGCACGGAATGTGCTCAGGCAGAGATGGTCTGATACCGTGCCACTGAAATTTAAGCTTTGGTACCAGCTTCAGAGTGGCATAAATCTCACTCTGAAAGAGTCATGTGCTTTGTGTAATGTGGAGAAATTAACCCACATTCTTATTCACAGTCTTCCACAGAGACTTTCACTGGTGTTACCGCCTTTCATCCGCAGCCAGAAGAGAAGCCATGGGAGGAGTGCCATGTCAGGTTTTCTTAATGTTGTTGATGTTAAATGATGTATGCAAACTAAATGGTCAATTTCCATGGCAACTGTTTTCTGGTAAACAGAAGAGGAGGGAGTGCCAGGACAGAGCACTTTCTTTCCCTCACTTCTTTACTAGAAGGCCTTTTTTGCTCTCTCCTCACCTTTCATGGATTATGCTCTTCTGTCTAATCCATCCCTAACAAGTTCTTTACTTGTTTTTCACTCCATTCTTCAGGAGACGCTCTCAGCCCCCGTCTTACCGAGGGGCTGCTAAGGCTCTGGCAGCTCATCCTGCCTACGAGCTGAAAAGCCAAAAAAATGCTGGCTGTCTCCCTCTATTTCTGACCAAGAAAACACATCTTTGCCCGCACCATCTGCTCAGAAACATAACAAAACAAAAAGAAATACTAATTAAATGTCAGTCCTAAGTTTAGGCGGCTTGTGTGTATTTTTCTACCATTAATTTATGCTGCTGTGGCATGTGAAAATGCCAGCATTACTTTGGAGAAAAAAACTTGATAATTGTTAGTCTAACTCCCTTGGTAGAAAGAAAGTAAAAGATAGTGTAAGGTCAGCAACACTTTCCAATGAGGAAAAAATTACTGACATGGCTATGTATCTCTGTAATAAATGGTTAATTCTGAGGTCAAGGAGTGTTATGCTTGTAGATGGCTTGGCAGAGAAGAACAGCAAACACTGTAACAATAGAAATCTCCCTCCAATCTGATTTGTGAACCAAGACAAATGGAGTTGAATGCTCAAGAACTGAGGTTAGTCCGTTTGTCATTTTGCTACTTTCTTAAATCAGTGGACCTTATTTAAGAGCCCATCTCCACAGCGAGTGCAGGAGTGTAGGAGGTGAATGAGAAGCATGACTGCTATTCTTAGGGATATGGTACAGTGTGTTCACTTTAGAAGAAGGCTGTCTTTGGGCAGTGCTGCTTGCCATAGAAATGAATCCTCTTGCTTCACATGCAACAGGTTTTAGGAGAGCAGATTTAAGAATCACCTCCAGCTTAGTTACTGGTTTAGTAATGCTCTGTAACCTAAGTCCGTTTATATGCAGTTTATCTGGAAAACAACAGGCCTTTTGTCGATTTAACTAAGAAGCTTTCAACCTGAGAGCCAAGTCTTGAGTGTGTGTGTGTGTGTGTGTGTGTGTGTGTGTGTGTGTGTGTGTGTGTGTGTGTGTGTGTGTGTGTGTGTGTGTGAGAGCCCTCTCTTGAATGAACTCAGATATTGATGCTTTATATTCACACACCACTAAAAATACTGAAGACTGAAAGCAAGACCACAAATGACTTTTAAACATTAAATGAGCCATAACCCACACTCAATGTTCTACACTGTTGAACAAAAAGGTACTGTTTGGCTTCTCCAAGATACAATCATGGTAAAACATGGTCCAAAGATTTACCTTAAATGAGCTTCAAAGAGACACTACATTCATTTTCCCAGGGGAAAGAAGTCTATTTGAACCTTTTCATAATGTCAGAACATTTTTTTAATAAAAAACAAAACTGAAAGACTGGAGTCAATGAACCGAATGAAAACGTAACTACAATGAAATGTGACAAAATGACACTCCCTAACTAAAGACAGTGAAGCCCTTGAATGGAACCCCAGTGACTTTCTAAAAGGTACAGTTTTGTCTACAGTGTATCTGGATTATTGTAGCCTACTGTTACAAAAGCTATAGATTAATTTTGCATATTCATAGAGCAATAATATGGAATATATGGTCTTCTTAATTATTTAAAACCCAACTTTAAACCTTCCTTAATAAGGTTGACACATTTATTTGTCCTCAGTACAGAAGCTCTCTAACACAAAGCTGAATAAACGGAGAAACTACTCAATAATTAAACAGCTTGAGTTGCATTAAAGTTAAGTGCAGCAGAAGCACATAGACACAATCCAGGGGAAAGACAGGGAGATAGAGTTCATGACATCCATCAGATTAGCTGATTTTAATCCACTTCTGTCCGCAAATACTACAGCATCTACATTCATGTGAAAAATCCTGGGCATGTAACGTGCACTGCAACAGGCACCAAGTAGGAAAAACAAAAACCACTGGGCAATTATGTTACCATGTATTGAGCATGTTCATTTGTTTGCACTGTAGTATTGTGTTGACATTCTACTGGTACCAAAGTTATTTAGGTGACTTGAAGGCACACTTCTTCAAGATGCTTAAGTATTTTATTATACTAGAACTATCTGTCAGCATTATGTGAATCTGAATGAAGAAGCTTTCTTAAGCAGACACAACTCTATTAAGCCAAAAGTGCAAAAATGGGACGACAACCAGAAATCTGACAATATGTAATCCAGAAGGTAGTCTCTGTGGAAATATTTCTGCAAAGCATTCCTGTGATGGTAATAGAAGGGTGTATTGTTTGCTCATAAACAATGAAGTGCCTCAGTTGCCCTAGGGGCACGAAACACACAGAAACTCCACCGTTTCCTCACCACAACTACTCAACCTGCTACACACAATGACAACAAAATATGAACTTTTTATAAAGGTACATTTAGACCCCTAAGGCATGGGTAAATACAGCATACACACACAGTCACACTCGCACAAAATAAAATCCCTTTCAACTCACATCTGCTCAGGATACTGTAGTCTCTGACCAAGCTGTCGTTAACTTTCTCTCTTCTGTAATACAGTCAAACCAGCACGTATAAAACTGCAGTTTTAGGGCTGCTGACTTACCCTCCCCGATTTCTCTTCATTAAATGAGCTGTGGAACAATGCCAGCACAGAGAAACAATGAGAAAGCAGCACAAAGCTCAGTGGGACTGACAGCCCGTAGTGGGAGTGAAAGGGGTGGGTGTGGTTTGGAGAGGGCATGGTCTGAGAAGGGGGCGTGACCTTCAGCCTCCCACCACCCTTTCACTCCGCCTCATTTAACTCGAGACTCGCACGAGTGTGCACGTGCTCTGCCAAGCTGCTGTCCAGCATTCACCGATCAGCTCGTTTATAACAATAATAAAAATAATACTAATAATTATCCGTAGCAAAAATGCCTTTTAATTGTTGGACATTGCTGCAGTTGAAAAAAGTGTTAATACAAAAAGCTTGACTAAAACATAAATTTGAAAACATTTAAATGATAGATTTGAACCAAAATTAAAAATGCAATGATAAAGTGCCTTCACAGGGCAGTGTTTTAGACCACTGTCTGCTTTAGTTATCAGGTCACTCCCAGTAAAAGAGATGGTGTGTTTATTCTGCCGGAATCGTTAGCAGAGTTCACTCATGAATTGAGTTTGAATGGGTGGCAGCTGGTGGCCTGTTGGTTAGGGATCTGCCTCTGCAATTGGAAGCCCGTCGGTTCGAATCCCAGGACTGCCAATGGCACCATTGAGCAAGGTACCGGACTCACACATTGCTCCCAGGGTGCCACCTATTAGTGGCAGCCCACTGCTTCACTTGGTGGATGCGTTAAATGCAGAGAAATAAATTCACATTGTTCGCACTGTGTGCTGTGGTTTATTCACATATGACAAATGGACACTTTGTCATTTGTCATATGTGTCATACTTTGTCATATACTTGCACAAATCATTTTCTTTCTGTGGCCACTCAGAAATAGCCTGCATCCCAAACTGCACAGACTAATAGCACCTTTAATAGTATATAACAGCACACAGCCATTAGAAGTGCATTCAGTGATGGAGTATAAATGTGTGAGAGGCATTTCTCTCACAGCAATGCCTGTAAGTCATTCAGAAGTGAGTGTGTGTGTGTGTGTGTGTGTGTGTGTGTGTGTGTGTGTGTGTGTGAGAGAGAGAGAGAGAGAGAGAGAGAG
>JBBIGA010113645.1:0-10545 GCA_037576975.1 Alestes dentex | reverse complement strand
TCTCTCTCTCTCTCTCTCTCTCTCTCTCTCTCTCTCTCTCTCTCTCTCTCTCTCTCTTTCTCTCTCTATCTCTCTCTGTCTTTCTCGCTCTCTCTCTCACCCGTCCCCTATGTGTCTCGCTGTATGACCACAGTACCATTGCTTTTTTCCTCTGGCCTGGGAAAAATGTGAGGAATCCACTCCACACCACACCACGATAACCTGAAAGCACTGTTTACATTCAGAAAGGCAACAGAAAAACAAGTGAGAGGAGGAGACGAGGGCAGCACGGGCGATGAAGGAGTCATGGGTGAAGGCATGACGGAACAATACACCACCCCAATCTGGCATGAAACACATCGGGCTGGTAGAAATTCCAGCGACAGGCATGTGACACATGTGACAATCGGCCTGTGCTGTTTCTGAGAAGATTCTCAGAGTTTACAAGTGGTGGACAGAGAAGCCCAAACACACCAGGCCTCACTAATGAGGCCTCGACAAGCTCTCCTATATTAGGCATCTTACAGGTCTTACATAATGTTTTCACTGAATAAGGTCCATTATACATGGTCACTGTTGCAACCTTCTTCAGCCTGTATGGTCAAAATCTTTGCAATAGTCTCTGAAATAGTCACTGTATGGACACAAGTCTTAGGATGCCCCTGCCTTTACACCAACAGGAACTGTATTGATATTGCATTCAAATCCATAAACTTTAATATGGAGTTGGTCCCCCTTTGCAGCCAAAACAGCTTCCACTCTTCTTGGAAGGCTTTCCACAAGATTTTGGAGTTTCTGTGGGAATTTGTGTCCATTCATTCTGTAGAGCATTTATGAGGTCAGACACTGATGTTGAACGAGAAGGTCTGGATCACAATCTCCGTTCCACTTCATCCCAAAGGTGCTGGATGGGGTTGAGGTCAGGGCTCTGTGTGGGTCGGTCAAGTTCTTCCACACCAAACTCCTCCAGCCACGTCTTTATTCTTCCCCAAACTGGGTCCACAAAGTTGGAAGCATGATGTTGTCCAAAATGTCTTGGTCTGTTGAAACATTAAGATTGTCCCTCACTGGAAGTAAGGGGCCTGGCCCAAACTCCAGGTGTGTCCTAATACCTTTGTCCACATAGACTCTGACATGTTCATGTTTTATGTACAGTACAAAAATCTTTGTGTATTTTGATGTACTGTGCAAAAGTCTTAGACTCCTTTGTAAATAGTTTAAAGCCACGTTTCTCAGCATGTGATAATGTATCTTTCTACTAGCAAAGTTAACGTTAGAATAAATGCAAACAAACAAGAAAGCACTAAAAATGGTCAAGATTTGCTTTGTTTTTAAAAAGTATTTTAAATTTTGTCAGCTGGTGAGGAGAACACAGTTCGGTTCCAGATTTCTCTGCCTCCAGCTATTTCTTGAATTATTTGAAATTCCATCAGCAGCAACAGATGTTTTAATTTAATGAAGGACTGATTGATTCAAACCAGATTTCTGTTTGAAACTACAACTAATACATCTACAAGGAACACTTTGATATATTGTACTTAAAATATGAGGACTAGAAGGATGCCTTTGGACATAATGTGTACAGCACGGGTCACGTGTTGTTTGGTAAAACTATTATTTTTTTTACACATTTAATCAACATTCAATCTAACAAATACCTCAAATGGAGAGAACTTCCATCTCTTCTCAAAACAAGCCAAAATTAAGTATGTGGGAATGAACTTTTACCATAACGTTTCAGCAGTTAACCTCAAGTGAATGACCGTCTTCCTAGGAAAACGCAGCCGTGACAGGGGAAAGGTCATGCTGCATCCAAATGGCCCACTTCAGTCTGAATGGAAAAATTCACAAACAGCCAGAGAAGATTCAGATACCACACTCAACCAAAACAGATCTTCACAAGGCCTTCTATCTATCTAACTATGTCTCATTTAACATACATATTCTCTCTATCAAAGGTTCTGGGGTGCATCTCAGTGTTTAACAGTAAGTGAGAATGTTTTCTTTGTCAGTTTAAACAGGTTCAAACTGCAGACAACAATATTACAGAGATACTTGACCGTTTGATTCATCCTCTAGTCATTTATCAGTGGTCCAATGAGTCTAATAAACTCTGAGGTTTTCTAAATGCCTGGTGGACTGGCTGGAAGGGAGCCAATACTTTTTTATATGTCATGGTAATCCATTCCCAAATTGTTGATTGTCTTATTTTCAGTCACTCCACAAAATGAGTGCTGGAAACCAATTCAGTATTTTGGTTGCAGTGGCTTGCTTCCTGTCATGTGTGCATTAAAGCCAGAGAACAGAAGGCAAAAGGTGTTGATGGTGCGTTCCCTCTCTCTCTCTTCCTCCTGCTCTCTCTCCCTCTTTGTTTTTCTTTCTGTCTCTCTTGCTCGGATATAGAAGGTGCTTATTATGAAGCCCTATCCTGGTCAAATTCTAGAGCAAGTGTATGATACAATCACTGTTTGTTTTGTTTATGGAATGGTCAGACTCTGGAATTTGCTGGAAAAACAAATCCGAAGTGCGCAAGGCTGAGAAAAGAACGTGTGGCTTTTTCAGGTTGTTTTTTGTTTTACCGAGGTCACGGACATTAGATTTCTGGATGGTTCATTCAGAACACACAGACACAAACACATTGCAAAAAGGATGGGAGTGAGAGCACTCTATTGGATTATTGCAGATTATCTAAAGTGCCCAGTCATGATGTCAAACTGACAATTAGTGCCTCGTACATGCAAGCAGTGACTGAGCAGCCAGCACAAGCAAATCCTCTCTCTTTAATTTTGTTAGCTAAGTAAGTACTGCAGTAAGTGATGCATGCCTTCTCCATTTAGTTCCACTTATTAGAATGAACGTAACACAAGTTAAGGGGAAACTGAGGGAAACAGAACATTCTGATTGGTTTAAGGGATTGGTTGATCTGACGCACACAGACAAAGTAGTGTTCTTCTGTATGAGTGTGTGTAAAAGTATCTGTTCTCCCACCCTTACTTTAACCTCTGAGACTAGACATCCAGTTTTTTTTACTCTAGTAAAAGCTCCAGTTTTAGAACATCAATTTTTGGAGACCAGCTAAGTGTCCACACTTCAACATAGAGATGTTTGGCTCATCTTTATTTGAATGGCCCCTAAGGATACTCTACAGGTATTCTAATGAATGACAAACTAACTATTGATGCTGACCAAGATTTGGTTTAGGACGAGTTAGAGTCAGGATAGGACTAAACGTTGGGATTAGGGAAAATGAACACGTCAGAAGAGAGAACAAGTAACAGGTAAAGTCTCGACAACTGAAATCTCGATACAAACAAATCTCAAGTCAAGTCTAAAGTCAATATGGACTTGAGTCAATATGGGCAAATCTGAAGTCAAGTCTTGAGTCAATACAGGCAAGACTCATTTTGAGTCTCAAGTCAGTTCAAGCAAGTCTCAAATCTCAAATCTCGAGTTAATACAGACATTAACTTACAGACAAGTTAATAGAACATCAACTCAAGCCTCGACTCTTGAACACCATTCTCAGCTCTTTTCTTCATTCTTCAGCAAACCTGTCATTTCAACACCAAAAATATATGTTTAATGGGTATATGGAAGCATATTAAATAAACACCAGACTTATTCTTTTCATTTATGACTCAAAAATTATTTAGTTAACCATTTCCAAACCTTTCCTCAAAGAATAACATTCATATTTGCCATTCAGTACCTAGTGTATCTAATCAATCCATGTAACTAAATCAAGTGTTGCAAATGCAATTGAACAAATCCATGTGATGGCAAAAGCATAGCGAGTCCATATTCTTCTGTATGATCTGTAAAATAACTTACATTGTTGTAACATTGCAATTATGTTTATTTCATAATCATGCAGTTTAAGCAATTTCCTCCAGGATCAATAAAGTTTTCTGATTCTGATTTATTGTAGTGTACTCTCAAAAACACACTTACTTCTAGGTAAACCATTTTTCTTGGTTACCATTGGCTTCCTATGACTATTGCACAGCACTTTTAGTTAAGTTGAATATAAGTTAAATAAAAGGTAAGTGTCTTCAAATGACTTTCCAAACAAAGTGTTGGCTAATGTTGATGTTTTTACTGTGACCAACAGCCTGGGAGGCGCCCCCACACACACACACACTCACACACACACACACACGCACACACACACACACACACACACACACACACACACACACCGTGAAGCACACACACACACACCGGGAAGCACACAGAGACACCGGAGATTGTGCTCAGCGGAGATTTTATTTAATTTAAAGACATTACAATTCTGAAAAACCCACAAACAAGCCACCACCACTTCGGGCTGAAATGTAGCACAGGATCTCCCTTCTCTCTGTTTCTTTCCCTCTCGTTCTCGCCACCCTTTCCTTAGCTAGTCCTTTCTTGCCTGATCCTTTCAGCCCTTCTTCGCTTCTCCCACACCTTTCTTTCTCATCTCTTTCCATTCTCATCTAGACTTCCTCCAGTCCTCTCCCTTTTCTCATGGAGAGCCAATGTTTTAAAGAGTCCTGGCTCCTCCCTTAGCGCCGCTTACCTGCCTCTCCTCAAGGGAGGAGCCCCGTGCTCAGTCCTGGGTCCGCCCCCCTCGCCGCAGTGCTCAGTGGCCACTTTATTAGAAACATTTCCCTTGTAGCTCCACCTTACTGGTGGACTGCTGCCCATTTGTTGATGCACATTTAATGTTATCCATCCTCTAATCTTTCGGCAGTAACTGAGATACATTGTGCTACAGTCTGTAATTGCACGACTATAAACTGTCCGCACAAGCATGCTCATGTTTCAAAACCCCAAGAGTCACACGCTTGGGGACTCCTATATAGTGAATACTCCACAGTCTTCACCGCCAGACTGAATCAGTCTAAAGCTGAGCATTACTCAGTGTTTTTCGGTGTGAGCCAGACTGTATGTGGATAATTCTGCATTACATTAGGGTGTTGAAATGTGCTTGTCCTAGGCCAGACTCGGGATAATGAGGTCCTGGTCCTGAAGGACAGTCAAAGACCTTGGCGACAGAACTAAAATTGTGGTCATTATTCTTCATTTCCTTTTACATTCACAGCCAACCTTCATAAAGGGCATTCTCTGTGTGTGTGCGCATGAGAGGGAAAGGGTGAGAGAGAAAGAGTGAGACAGGGAGACAGATACAGTGAGACAGGGTTACGAGAGTAATGTAAGCTCCCAAATAGCAGCCAGATTATTATTCAGGCAGAGATGTTTGGGTCACAACCCAACATTTCCTTAGGTGACGTTCTTTGCAAAGTGAATGAGAGTGAGAGAGAAAACAAAACAGACAAAGCAGACAAGATATTGAGAGTGAAATAAGTTCCCAGACAGCTGTCAGATTACCACTTATGCAGCAACGTCTGGGTCACATTCTGTAACTCAAGAAGTTCATGTATCAGTGCACTGTACTGGTCACTCTGTGTATTTGACTTCTATTAAAGAATGCTGATACTTCATAGTAGAGAATTTTATATATAAATATAATGGAGTATCTGTTTTCTATAGAGGAGTATCTGTGCTCTACAGAAGTGTATTTGAATAATTAAGCTAGTAGATTATTTGAAGTTTATCCTTTTAGCTCTGTAGTGGAGTAGTTTAAGCCTTTAGCACAGAATGTGAGCTCTGTTGGACAGTATTTGAAGTCAATAGTGTATGTTTATTCTGATCTCCATGTTAGAGTATAGTAGAGTTGAACTGCACAGTATTTGAATTCTCCTAAATAATATTTGAAGACTATTGTGACCACCTGTCTTTTAAGTCTATAATAATGCCATCTTGTTTCTAATTGTAATGTTTGTTTATTTGGAAATTTGAAGTCTATATTGGAATATGTGAGCTCTGTAGCAGAGTATTTGGACTCTATAGTCATTTGAGATCTAGGGTGGAGTATTTGAGCTCTGTTGAGGAGAATTTTAAGTCTTTGGTGGAGTATTTGAACTCTATAGTAGCAAATTGAAGCCTCCAGTGGACTTATTGAGCTCGGCTGAGGAGTGGTTGAAGTCTACGGTGGAGTATTTGAACACTTTAGAAGTAAAGAGTACTCAAGTCATAGCAAATTGAACCAAATTAAAAGCATTTTTCACAAACATCATAACAATGCAGTTTTCCAGAAATTTCAGAAGACCCTAGTGAGTAATACCCCAAGAGAAACCAACAATACAAGCGGAACCCATCTCCTTTAGCTGATACCAGATAGCAAAATAATAACAATGTGTAACAACGTATATGAATTCAATAAAAATATAAAATAAATTGTTAATAATGTTGAGCCAAAGCATTAAACAGATTCATTCATATCAACCACTGGAAACTAATAACTAGTCTCACAAGTCTGCTACGTGATGTCCGTAAAGCCAGGCCAATTTATAAAGACAGAGAGATTAGTCTCGTGGACTAGCAGCTGAGATTAATATAATAAACATGCTAAACATGAAGTTATATTAAGACAGACAAGTAAAGAACTGACAAGAGCTAACTGGGAGTCTGCACAGTGATCACCCACCCAAACACAGATCATAGCAGGAGTTCAAGGAAACGTGATGATGGGCTGTTCACTGAAGCCTTAATGACATCCTGCAAGTGAAGCTTTTTATCTCAACAGGGGGAAGTGACACATGCAAACGAGGCTTTCTGGTGCGACGGGAGGGTGAAGAAAAAATTCATCTGTAGTGGAGGATAGAGGACTATAGAAATCATTTGAGGTCTATCGAAAAGTACTTGAGATCTGTTAAGGTTAAGGTCCATTGTGGCATATTTGAAGTTTACATAAGAGTTTTGGAGATCTGTAGAGTAGTATCTAAGCACTCAGAGGAACATTTAGGTCTATGGCCATGTGAATAATCTTATTGTAGTATCTCCTTGCATGCTGTATATTTTCTCCTGTCTTCACTTATGCATTTTAGTGGTGTTTCTGTTTTTGCTCTTTGTGTTACTCCTGGAGGAACGTTGTTTCGTTTCACTGTGTACTGTGTGTATATGGCTGAAATGACAATAAACCTGCTTGAGTTGATTTAACTTGCTAATCTTGCAACCATCCTAAAATGAGAAACATTAGAAACATGGCTAGAATTAAGATGTTTTCACTACTGAGATTTTTACCGTGACTTTACAGTGGCCACATAGTAAATGGTGCTATTCATTATCACGTTGTCCATAAATCACTGCTTCATGTGCGAAACTGGTTGTCACTCCTACAGGACACATGAAATCCTAGCACAGAGTGTAGCTAACAACAACACACTCGCTCTCACACATACAGTGCAGTGACGTCAGTGATGAGAGAAGGAATATTTACACTTCCCCCATTGTTTCGTGTGGCTTCCGGGCTGAGCTTCTAACTGACAGAAAGAATCTATTTGCATGTTGCATGTGTGTGTGCGTGTGTGTATGTGTGTGTGTGTGTGTGTGTGTGTGTGTGTGTGTGCGCATGTAGACAACTAGCTCTAACGAGTTTGACTGGCGGCCAGTGAGCAACACTGCTGTTAAATCAAGGCTGTGCTTAAATGAACCCGATTATCCTATTTCCAAATGTCAATCATGAACCTAAATCACACATTTACTCGCTTTTCTAACCCCATCTATCATAGTGTCAGCCTGCTTCAGATGCCTACAATGGGAAAGCAACCATGTGTTGCTATATGTCAGCCCAGCATTGCCAGCATACATTAATTAAACCTTTTTATAAATATGCCTGGCAACAAGAGAGGGCGAGAGCGGGAAAAGGAGAGTGGGAGAGTGAGCGAGCAAGAGAGAGAGAGAGAGAGAGAGAGAGAGAGAGAGAGAGAGAGAGAGAGAGAGAGAGAGAGAGGGAACTCACAGTCAATGGCTCTTGTCCTCTCTTCTGTCACGCTGGCTATATCACACATATGACAGGAAGTAAGCCATGGCAACCAAAATATTTCATTTGTGACTGCCACTCATTCCATTGAGGGTTGCCACAGAGCCTTTCACTAAACAACAGGCCAGTATTATAAGTATATAGTGCAACAGCAAGGTCTCAGATGCATTAAAAGGTGTGCAGTATGAAATGCGCACCATATAAACGTCTTTGGCTGAAATTGAAAACAGACCTCAGGATCGTTCATCCATTTTTTGATCCGAGACAGCTGTTAGGAGGGACGGCTATTATAAACAGCTATTATCGATCCCAGGTGTGCTTCTGCGGGGCTTATTCATCCGAGCGGACGTCTAATGGTCCGCTACGTCTGGGGGAATTAAAGGCCAGTGGAGGCAGCGCTCGGAGAGGGACAGCGGCAGTGTGTGGTGGTGATTGCTTTTTCAGAAGTGTGTCCCCCTGATGAGAATGTAGCAGGGGATGAGAGTATTAAACTCTGTCTAATCCTGCGCCATAAGCCACAATGCCAGTCACCATATCGTGCCAAGGAAGACATCCGGCCAGCCAAAGGCCCTCAGACTGGCTACTCCCACACACACACACACACACACACACACAAACACCATCATCTGGACAGACCATCAACCAGACACTAGAGGATTCTGCAGTAGCCACTCTTATCCTGTAATGTCCATTATAATAATGTGCATATAATAAAGTATTCAGGCTTTAACCAGGAGCCTTTTGTTAGAGGTCGAGGGCTCTCCTGGGCTGCTGCTCAAATCCCACCGTATTCAGCCTGAAAATCATGCATTTTCATATGCTTATTGGGTCAGGTGGACTTTGCATGAAAATAAAAGGCTGAAGCATCGGAGGAGACCAAATTTAGCATGTCTCGTCCAGTACTATTGTAGTGCATGGAAATTAGGAAGTGATCAATCTAAGACAACTAGTGAGTAACTAGTTAATACTACTAGCCTCACCTGAAAGCTTTTAACGGTCGTCCATTCTGTCCCCATCACACTGACAAACAGCACCAGAAATCAGTGCTCATTAGGGACAGGGAGACTCACCATTAACTCATTTATGGCATCACTTTTTTTTTGAAAAAAACATGCTCTAACGTTGCAGTCCTGTCTTTTAGACTGAACGTGTTTCTACAGTAAAAGGCTTTTATTTGAGGACGTGATGGGTTTTAGTTGGCAGTCTTTCTTTTGTACAATGAAGCCAATTATGAGATTAAACGAAAGTTCTCTTCTCGAGACTCCCGAGCCTGGAGACCCAACTCAGACTTGACTCATAAAGTGACTCGGGATAATCTCTGATCTGAAAACCCCGAATCTGCTATTGCTTAGTCTTTTTTTTTTTTTTTCCATCAAGCCATTTTATTGCTGGATCTGAACATGAGTATGAGGAGAGAATGAGTCATGTCCAAGAATGAATGAATAAAAATCAGCCTGTAAATATATGTATTTGAAGCCAATGTAAACAGACCAGCCTTGAAGAATCAGATGTTTCTATAAACACCCCTCTTTGGCAGAGTTTACCAAATCATTTTGTTTTACCAAATCATTTTTTATTACCAAATCATTCAGCTTGCAAGCATCTAAAAGCCAGAACGGTCGTCCTGATCAGCAGAACAGGTGGAAAATTCAGGTCCAGAAAGTCTAAATTCTCCAACTGCCCGGACACCCATGCTGCTGGTTTGGGCTAATTAGGGCAGCCATGCCGTTGAAGCAAAATATTATAAAATTAGCAGAATCAGAATCAGAAAATTTTATTGATCCTGGAGGAAACATCACAGACACACAGAGACACAAAGACAAGAACAATATAAAATATAGTATAAAGTCAAAATAAAACTCTCTAGAAAAAACTCTGAAAATGCTTAGTACTAAATACACTATGCTCTAAACACAAAATGCTGTCAGTGAGAGAGTTGGATAAATATATAGATATTCATAGATACATAAATAAAATTACTGCTGAAGTAGTTAATACGAATAGTTGTTCTCTATACCGAGTCTGTTATGGGACATAATAGTGACATAAGTAGTGACATTGCACATGATAGACTATTGCAAATAACAAACAATTGCACATAATAAGTGAAGCTTAGTAGTTCAACATGAATGAAAAATAGATTAGGAGTGTTGAGTGGGAAATGTAGTTTATTACAATGCACATGAGACACAGATGATTACCTGTATAACAACGTTTACTTTCACATTTTTTTTTTAAGTAAACACACTCATAGGGCTGGCAAACTGGAAATCTAGTCCAATACATTTCCATCACGAGTTCTTCTCAATAATAATAAAGTACAATGATAAAGTCTAACAATGTTAGTCTAATAATAGACTAATGAGTAATCTGATCAGGCTGCTGGAGGCTGAGTGGGAGTGTAGGCGGAATTTTCTTATAGTCTTCATGCTAAACTCATTTCTCATTTCTTGTGAGAGCCAAAACACAGCTTCACCTACCTGAAAGAAAAAGAAGGTGTTCTGTAAAAATCAAACAGTCATTTGTGGGACTACACTTTAGTACTATAACCTTGAAGACCACAGCATCTGAGACGTATTGTTCTGTCAGTTTACTGTATCACAGAACACCAACTGACTTCTCTGTGGTTGCATGTGTGTGTGTGTGTGTGTGTGTGTGTGTGTGTGTGTGTGTGTGTGTGTGTGTGTGTGTGTGTGTGTGTG
>JBBIGA010113634.1:0-10545 GCA_037576975.1 Alestes dentex | reverse complement strand
GTTTCAGCCCGTTGAAATAACAGCATTTTAAGAATGAGGGAAACGGGGGTTTGTGCCCATTAATGAGTTTTAATGTACTTCACAGGCAGCATATATTGTCAGGGTTGTCATATTTTTTAAAAGCTTAAAAAGATTCAGGGCTTTTGAAGTGAGATTCGCTCCGCCCCTGCTTTTGTCCAAAACATCTATCTCAGGAAAATTCTCAGGTTTAAAGGGACACATTCACACACATACAAGATGTAAATGTGTAAAGCCTTTACAACATTTACATTGATTTATTAAGTATTTAGAGTATATTACAGTACTTTACAATAAGCACATTTCTAAATATCAGAAAATTGCATCATTCTTATATTTATATGGTCATGTTATACTGTATCTATAAATGGTAAAAAATGAAGCCAAGACTTGAAAGAAATGCAAAAACATAGAAACACAAAATATTTGTGAGTTCTTATAATTGTGTCCTGCAGGGAGAAATAGAAGCTTTCAATGTTTAAAGCAGGGGTCGTCAACTACATTTGTCCAAGGGCCAGAGTTTTTCTCGGCAGACACTGTGAGGGCCAGATGCTCTCCTAAAATAAAACACAATTAATATTGTATCTTAAGTAATATATTATTATTTGATATATTAATTTTTCTTCCAAATTTCCATTATTTTTTAGCCTTTGTTAATGTTAACAGACTCTTATTACCTGTACTGCAGCAAGCCACTAGGGGGCGACTGCGATATTTTAGGTTTCTTATTTGTGCGGCCGTCACACTTAACATCACTGTCACATGCGTAGTTTGAACAATGATTCGCACCGAAGCATCCGTTTCAGCTTCCTTATATACACACACACCTCAGTCTTAACTCGGTACAGGTGAAAGTCATTTCCATGCGTGCGCTGCACTTAGTGCACTCGGAAGTGAGTACGCCCTGACTGGCGGATTACTGACAGATTGAAGGCTTGTTTCATTTCATTTAGAAAAAAATTAATGTAGGAACATACGTTTCCCTCCTGACTAGGCTATTCCTGATTCAGTAATATCAGAGAAATTTTTAATATAAGGAGAACTCTCACTCTCAGAGCGCTTCTGCAGGTGAGGGCAGATTTTAGCCGTCTAGCTCCATAGACGTCCTTTCATTTTCCACTGGGGGGCCGGATGGAAAGCTCTGGTGGGCCAGATGTGGCCTGCGGGCCGCCAGTTGACGATCACTGGTTTAAAGGAACAAAATTAAGTATTGAATGCCATACAGTTAGGTCTCGTGAAATAAACCAATTGCAGATTCTCTATTGCAGTCTCACGACTCCTTCTTCATCAGTGTTGCTGTAGAGAGCTGTGAAATAAACAAGAATAACTTCAGTTCATGCTGGATCTAATACTGATACTAGAAAATGGATGTAAAATACACACATACAGGAACAGTGGCAAGACGTCTACAGATTGATTGTGTACAGTGGTGGTTCTAGACCAAAATTACCAGGGGGGCCAAGGTGGGGCCAGTATGTTTTTAGGGGGCCACATATAACGGCAAAACAGGTCAATATTTTATTTTATGTATATTATTTTATATTTAGCTTTTTAGATTTTCATTACAGTTCTTTTTCACAGCATGAAATCACACTATCTTTTTAAATCACACTGTCATCATCTCACTGTAGTAAGGAGGAAAAAGAAAAAGAAAAAAGAAATTCACATACGGTGAGTGGTCTCAAAATCCCATAAAGTATTTGCATGGGCTGATACTACAACAACAAGATTCTGCGATTAGGGCTCCAGCTGTTAGCTTTTACAAGCAAAGTTTATAATGCTGCTGGTCTTCAGGCTGCAGATAACGGCGCGTGTGTAGCGCTTTAAGCAGTCCATCTAGAACACACGTCACTCTCACTGGGTATCACATCCCATGTGTTCCTGTCTGTGTTGTAGTTCATCCAGGTGAGTCTCTCAGGTGTGGTGAGTAGGTCAGTAGTGAGTAGGTCTTCTGATCTTACCTGTGTCTCCTGATCTTTCTTCTGCTCTTTTTTACCATCACAGCTCCCAAACCGCCCTCTGCTCTGAGCTGCAGAAAGGCAGAGTGCATGTACCTCTGTATCTCCAGTAGATGAATCCTCCGAGTACAATCAACAGCAGTAAACACCCCAGAGCAGCAAAAATGAACATATAAGTCTGACTGGAAAGTGAGTCAGAAGGGTGGGATGGCTCTGTATATGAAATAAAAAGACAAATGGTTTTGTAACTCTGTTTGTGGATGGATGTGTTGGGGGGACATGTTTGAGCGGTTTTATTTTAGTCAATGCATTAAATCAGTACTATTCTGAAAAGCCATTATTGTAGAGTGTTGATTTGTACCAGTGATTGTCTTCAGAATGAACACAAGTACAATATGTTTTAACCAACAGTACATGTGGTGCATGGCTCTATTATTGGGCTGTCATGCTACAGCCATCGAGTTAAAGAGAGCATGATGGGTGTGATGGCTGAAGCCACACAGGTAACATTATTCAAGTCCTTTATAATTCATTACTATTATAGTAATATAGTACTATAAAATTATAGTCTATTCATTTTCCTGCTTTTATGGTGTGCCAAATAATCATAAAAATTATTTTTGAGTTGATATATGTTGCCTAATTGCCACACAGAGCAGTGGGGGGTTAACCGATTCTTTGTTTCTGCTGAGTCACCTGGTGGGGAAGTTCCTTCCTGCCAGATCAACGTGCCCACAGCTGAGGATGAGGAGTGAGAAACCACCAGGGGGCGAGAAGAGGGGGGAAATGTGTTGTAGTTAGTAGCTCTTGTATTGAGGTATTAGGTGTATGTGTACCCCTGTGTGTCTGGGTGATAGGACCAGCTGGTTATGTGTGTGTGTGACTGTGGGAGAAGTTGGGTTAGTCTTAGTTTTTGTTTGTTGGGCTCAGTTTGAGGTTTTTTTTTTGTTGTTGTTTTTGTTTTTTTTTTTGTTTTTTTTTACCTGAGATCAGTTTTCTTCGGTTGAGCATGGTTATGTTCCATTGTAGTTATTACTAGTTCCTTCGTGGGACCTCAGTTTGTCATTATGTATTGTTATTATAGTTTTTGGGTAGTAAAATCTCATTCTTGGCTGCTTGGCCCTAACATAGGCAATAGAATAGGGAACGATTACATCTCCTAACTAAAGGTACAAAACGTGATCTCTTGAGGGCACCACTCCAGTGATATTGTTTGTATTCAAAAATTTTGGGCTGAGAGTATAAGGAAATTATAGTGTGAGAAATCTATGGTAGATCTTTCTGCAGTCAGAAGCCATGCAGTCATATGTCATGCATTCAAGAGAAAATCAGCAGTAGAGCCACATTTATATTACTTAAGGATCCTAGAAAATCCTAGAAAAAAATTACTTTTAGATTTGCCATATAATAGAATATATGCTGGAATTCGGAAATATTTTGAACTGAAAGCATTTGTTTTATATGTACCTATATTAATGTGCACATCCACTGTAAGTGTATATTAAAACTTCCAGTTATGCATGGTAAATGGCTGCAGAGAATGATCTTTTTGCTGCCAGTAGAAATGTGGACAGAAACACTTGAATTAACACATTACCGTTAATATTCAGTGTGAGGCCTTGGAATACATTCTTTATGTGACACCTGTACACTCCTCCACCCTCTTCAGTCAGGTATGAGTGTACAGGTGTCACAAAAGTGGAGAGAGATTTCCTGGAGAGTGAACATTCACCAAATGAACTCTCACAAATGCTCTTAATTATTAAAAGAAACTGTAAGTCCAGAAATAAGGCCGTACTTTTATACATATATTGATATTATATGATACTGGACAAAATTTAAATACATGTTCAAGTTATCAGTAAAAAGTGAATGATTTTTGGATTCTTTGTAATGTATGCCCAAACCTTATAAAGGAAAAATTCAGCTTCTTTACCTTTAATAGTGAGTCTAATGAACGTGTGTCCAACATCTTTAACATCACACTGGTAATCTCCTCCATCCTCTTCAGTCAGGTGTGATAAGAGTAGAGAGAGATTTCCTGGAGACTGAGCATTAAACAGCTGAACTCTGTCTCTGTACTGATCAGTCTCACTGTCTATAACTTCCCATGTGTTTCTGTTTGGATAAAATTTCTTCCAGGTGAATGTCTCAGGTGTAAAGCTTAGGTGGGTGCAGTAGCAGGGCAGCAGTACTGACACTCCTGTCCGCGCTTTGGTAATGATGAATGCATCCTGATTTTCTAGTGCACAACCTGCAGAAACACAAGAGGATGAATTTTACTCTCTCAGACACATTCAAAAGTAATTTACCATTTTATTATTCTTAAAAGCACTGAATGTCTCTTTACATTACATTAATATTTGAAACTTAGCTAAGTGTTTTTGCAGGAATCCTTTTATACGAAGCTAAAACTCAAACACACTTGCAGGTTAGTGTGGGTAAATGATAAGTAATGTAAATTTAAGTGGCCCCTCATAGTTACATCTGAACACCCCACAGCACACAGTGTGAACAATGTGAAATTAATTCTCTGGATTTTACCCATTCACAAAGTGAAGCAGAGAGCTGCCATCAATGAGGGGCGCCCGGGGAGCAGTGTGTAAGGACGGTACCTTGCTCAAGGGAACCTCAGAGATGACACAGGCAGTCCAGGGATTCAAACCCACAACCTTCTGATTGCAGGGACAATTCCCTAATACTGGGCCACCAGCTGGGAAATTAAATAACATACAGTAAAATGGCCATAAAAAGTCAACACAGTCACATCAAACGACAGAGCATGTGAACTGCTCTCTAATTGTTTGGTGGCATGAGAGGGCACCACACAGTCTCTACTCAGTGCCGTAGTGGGACACCATCAGTAGGCACCACTAAAACTAGCTTAAGACAATATAATAGTGTTAGATGGATTTGATTAATGAAACTGCATTACAGTTATTACAGTAGTGGAATGGTATTGTACGGTAGTGGAATTGTATTGTACAGTAGTGGGATTGTATGTACAAACATTTTAACAGTCCTCTGCTCTATCACACTTCAGCTCAATAAGTGTTTGTTAAGATAAATAGCTGAATCAAGTGTGTGTTCATGTTGACATATTATCATAGATGATCTGTTTTCTTATTTTTTTTACTATTTATGGTTAAACCTGAAGGTAGAATTCTAATAATCATTATTTTCCACTGGCTGTATTCTTGAGTTCCAGAACACACTCACAACATACAGCAACAGCACTACTGCAGTTACACACACTTCAACACTAGTCTACTGAATACTCTGACTCTGAACACAGTTACACTCCTACAGTCTAGAAAGTCTACTGTTTCACACCTAAATGCACACACACACACACACACACACACACACACACACACACACACAGTAGATATAGTGGAACAATAAGTGCCCTGGATGTTGTAATTTGTTCCTTCCTCTTTTGTCTTGAGCACATGACACAAAAATAATCACACATATGAGAAAATGTAAAATATGAAGGCAATGTGCATGCAATACATTTTTTAATACAGGAAGTGTGCATTGAACTGTAGACCTTCTCAGGGTCACAAACATCTGATCTTTAGGAGTGTAGATACAAAAAGTATAAACACAATGGCTCAGTTTCCAAGACAGGGATTAAGCCTAGTCTTGGACTATCTTTACCCACTCAATGGAAAATCTCTACTCACAGCGCTATTTAATCCAGGACTAGGCTTAATCCATGTCATGGAAACTGACCCAGTGTGTTTGCAAATACAGAAATATAGTGCTGTCTGTCTAAGGCCAACCAAAACCAAAGAAAGCCTCTTGATCTACTCTAGAATTGTTATTGTATTTATATTGTGTTGCACAACAACATGATCATACAAGTTTATTCAGTTGAAGAAAACTAGTACAAACCCAATTAGCTGATAATAAAAAAAAAATGTGGAGAAGAACACAGAGGCAGTCAGCTCACCTTCACAGCCATGAAACATCATGAATAGAAGAAAAATACACATCCACATGCTGAACAAGGACAAAAATACACTCATTAATCAGAAAAGATCATTTCAGCTATGCGCCCAGAGTATGTTCCTGCTGAGCTGTATCGGAATATGACGTCCACACCCGAAATCTTCTGACACTGTCTGTTTCACATCATCTCCACAACTATTGAGTGCAAGTTTTGCCACACATGGTTTAGTGGGCCTGAAGAGAGAAAAAGAAACCTGAAAAGGAATGTGGCACATGTGCAAGTTGTAAAAGGTGAGACGTATAAATCAAAATAAAATTAAAGAATGAGTTATTCGTATTGTGCCTTCTTCAAAGGCAAAATTTACTTCACATTAGTGAAAAGAAAAATATATAATTCAAAAGAAGACCAGACATACAGTGCTCCAGGTAATGGGGGTAAACCACCCACGTTTGTGGCAGTTAGCATCCTGATCAGCTGACTCGAGAGAGCTCTGTTGCCAAGTGGGGAAACTGTGAGTCCACAGTTGGTCTTCAGCTGTAAACCTTAGGAGGGTCCTCATCAAGGAACATAGACTCATAATTTTCCCATTTGGCTGCAGAGCTTTCTCAAGCGCGCTAGTCAGGAGGCCTATTGCCACAAACATGGACGGTTTATCTAAAGTGACCAGACGTCCTCTTTTCCAGGGACACGTCCTCTTTTTAGACCTGGAAATTGCATCTGGGCGGGTTTTAAAACTTTAGGGATTTTGAGCTGCCTAAACAGTCGCCATATCAGGGGCATTTCTCATAAACTAGTTACTGTCTTACACACCTATTCACTTCCACTCAGGAGCGGACTGGCAATCTGTGCGTTCTGGAAAAGTCCAGAATGGGCGTCCATTTCATTGCTATGATAACTTAGCACTTCCTAACAGGTGGTACACATTTTAGTGTACACACTTTAACACACTTCAGCTCAATAAGTGTTTTTTTGAGCAAATAGCTGGATCAAGTGTGTAAATGTAGACATAATTTCACAGATGATCTGTATTCTTATTTTCTTAATATTTGGGGGCAAAACTGAGGGTGTTATTCGAAGAATCATTCTTTTCTACTGGCAGCATTCTTGAGTTCCAGAACACACTCACAACATACAGCAACAGCACTACTGCAGTTACACACACTTTTCAACACTAGTCTATTGAATACTCTGACTCTGAACACAGTTACACACCTTACAGTTCAGAAACACTGCTGTTTCACAACTAAACGCGCACGCACACACACACACACACACACACACACACACACACA
This sequence comes from Alestes dentex, assembly GCA_037576975.1. NCBI lineage: Eukaryota > Metazoa > Chordata > Actinopteri > Characiformes > Alestidae > Alestes > Alestes dentex. The sequence goes on along the minus strand of JBBIGA010113634.1, from coordinate 3,319 downwards.
CACACATATAGTTGTACAATAACTGTCATGGATGTTGGGACTTGTTCCTTCATTTTTCTTGTAAAGCACACTGCACAGAAAAAAAATGTCACACAGATACGAATACTCAAAATATTAAGGCAATGCATGCAAGATTTTAATTTTAGCATATCACAGTATCACATTTTCCAGTACAGGAAGTTGTCATGACAACGCATGAGAGCAGATGACATTTGTACAAAGCCATAAAAACTCCACAGACAAACACTGGCAACAGAAAGGGTCATACTGTAGAACCCAATTACTCCAAATGGCACTGTCTTAGGATGCAAGTTGCAAAAGTCAGTGTTACATTTCTAGTCTACTAGAGCTCCAGTCAATTATATTATTGTTGTTATTAAAAAAGGAGAAACATCTAGAAGCAACAGCAGCCCAGCGATGAAGCAGTAAGACTACTCAAGCTCACAGAACTGAAAACTTTCATTACAGCACTTACTACTTACTACTAAGTTCAAAACTGCTTCTGGAAGCAAGTTCTTATTCATCATTAACAGGACAAACTTCATATTAAAAGGAGGACAAACTTCATATTAAACCCCATTGTTTTGGAATGTGACCTTCAAAGAGTATGTGGCCAGTCAAGTGTCCACATATTTTTGGTCAGTGCAGTACAGCTCTCTGTGACAAAAACTCAATTAATTCTGATGCTGGCGTATTCTGTAGTATCTCCAGTGTCCAGCTGTGTGTGTGCTGGTCTTGATGCCTTGCTGTGGTCTATAGCTGAGTACGTCACATCATCCTGCAGGAATAATACAAATTATTAAACACAGGCCTACATGTTAGACAGAGTAAACACACATTCAGAACAGTACACACCTTTTCTTTTGTGTTTTTGTGCTTGTTTTGTAGATTTACAGTAGCATACAGCATCTCAGGACTGTTCTGTACAGTCATTTGGCACATGAGTCAGTTTAAGAATAGATTAAACTACACCCACAAATATACTGATTTGTTATTAGAGGTATACATCCATGACAAACACACACTCACAGTCCCACCCACCTGTTTCTGCTCTGCCTTATCAGTGGGTTCTGAAGAGACACTGCAGTAGAGCTGTGCAGAGTCATCCTGAACAAACACAGGCAAACATCACTGAAGATCTCCAGGTAATGAAAGAAACATCAGAGTTCTTCTGATCTTACCTGTGTCTCCTGATTTCTCTTCTGTTCTTTTTTACCATCACAGCTCCCAAACCGCCCTCTGCTCTGAGCTGCAGAATCAAACCACACACAAAGACTTTACACACAGAAACTACACAGAGTTCCAAATGTTGAGTGAACATGTGTGTGTGTGTGTGTGTGTGTGTGTGTATACGCCAACATGTGAAAAAGTAGAGTTCATGTACCTCTGTATCTCCAGTAGATGAATCCTACCATCAGCAGCAGTAAACACACCAGAGCAGCAACAATGAACAAATAAGTCCGACTGAAAAGTGAGTCAGAAGGGTGGGATCGCTCTGTATATGAAAGAAAAAGACAATGTTGTTGTAACTCTGTTTATGGATGGATGACCTGGCGGTATCAAGGACCATGGGACTATCACTCATGTTTAAATGGTTTTAGTTGAGTTAATGCATTAAATTATAACCATTCTGAAAAGTCATTATTGTAGAGAGCTCAGTTGTACCAGTGATTGGTCCGGTTCTGCCACTGACCGCTGGAGTAGAAGTTGGGGACCCTGTAAGCAGAGAAAGAGCAGAATAAGTTGTGTGTAACTCCAGAATTGACACATGTACCGCATTCTAAACACATGTACAATATTCTAGCCAACAGTCCATGTGGCACATGGTTCTATCATTGCGCTGTGATGCTGCGGCCAGTGAGTTAAAGAGAGCTCCCCAGAACAGGGAACAATTACATCTCCTAACTAAAGGTACAAAACATGGACCCCTAGAGGCACCACCGCAGTGATACTGCCCTCAAAAAATATACATAGCATTGTACATTCTTGTCTGAAAGTATAAAGATACTATTGTGTCATGCATTCAAGAGAGACTCAACAGTAGAGCCACACTGACATCACTAAAGGTCTGCTTGTTTAGGAAAATGTTCTTCATCATTCCTCAAACAGTACACCACAAACCCCATAATGCAAAAGCCAAAGTGATGCATATAAACCCTCAATGCTTGCTGGTGGAGCATTGCTTGCTGTCTTAAAGGAACTGGTGGTTAGTGTTTTCCACATGTGTTGAGCTATTCAATGACTTTATTTTCTTAGCAGCTGAAAAAAGAGCCAGTAGTACCAGCCTGTACGATGAAACAGACCCAGCTGACAGATGAAATAGGAGACAGCTAAATTGAAAGGATGATCAAGCAAGAATCCTAGAAAAAGATTCCTGATGTAGACAAAGAACATTAGAGACTATATGCTTTATTTGACTTTAAAGTGTTTGTTTTATGTGTAATTATATTAATGTACAGATGCATCAATGCCATCATGAATGTGTATAAAACACTTGAAATAACACTTTACCTTCAACACTGAGTTTAAAGTCTTGGTGCTCATTTTCCTTTATTTGACACTTGTACCATCCTCCATCCTCTTCAGTCAGGTGGGATATGAGTAGAGAGAGATTTCCTGGAGAGTGAACATTCACCAGCTGAACTCTCTGTTGATCACTCTCACTGGGTATCACATCCCATGTGTTTCTGTCTGTGTTGTATTTCTTCCAGGTGACTCTCTCAGGTGTGGTGAGAAGGTCAGTGCAGTAGCAGGGCAGCAGTACTGACTCTCCTGTACGTGCTGTGATATCATTTTGCCCACTGCGTTCCAGAGTGCAGCCTTCAGAAACACACATTAATAAGAGATCTCTCATTTTGATAGTTATATTGTTCTGAAATATAAAGTGAGAGGGCTAACAATACTGAAAATTAGATTCATTTGGGAAGCTACTTATTGTGACAAATGCTCTTCATTCTTAAAAGAAACTGTAACTACAGAAATAAGGCTGTACTTTTATTTGCATACTGAGTTGAGATACAATATTGGACAAAATCTGTTTAACTTCAAAAGTTCATGTTATCAGTAAAAAGTGAATCATTTTTAGATTATTTGTAAAGTACACCTAATGAAACCTTATAGAGGAAAGATTCAGCTTCTTTACCTTTGATAGTGACACTAATGTGTATGTGTCCAACATCTTTAACATCACACCAGTAATATCCTCCATCCTCTTCAGTCAGGTGTGATATGAGTAGAGAGAAATTTCCTGGAGACTGAGCATTAAACAGCTGAACTCTGTTTCTGTACTGATCACTCTCACTGTCTATAACTTCCCATG
>JBBIGA010113623.1:0-10546 GCA_037576975.1 Alestes dentex | reverse complement strand
AGAGAGAGGGGGGAGAGAGAGAGAGAGAGAGAGAGAGAGAGAGAGAGAGAGAGAGAGAGAGAGAGAGAGAGAGAGAGGAACGAGGGAATGAAGAACGAGGGAATGAAGGAATGAATAATTCTGTATTATTAGGGGTGAAACAATACAGTCAACTTGACTTACAATTCAGGTTCCTGTGGTTCATGATGTTTTAAGCTAAGTTAGACTGTAAACAATATAAAATATTTTGAATGAAATTTGCAAGTGTTCAGTTCTGGGACAGTTTACTAATAATACTAGAACTGGCTTTGGAGAGTGATTAGGTGACACTGGGCTGGGTTGTTTAACACTATAAACAATGGACATACATAAAACATAAGAATGCTTACTCTTATATCGGCACATTTTTGCATCATGACATCACAACACGTCTCTAAATTGTCGGGGTGTAACGTGACATCACACTGTTACAGCCCCACAATTCAGAGACGAAAACCTGTAGAACTAAATGAGCTCTAAATATTACTTGTGATTTATATGTTTGGTCTGGCCTGATTTTGTGTATGTGTGTGTGTATTGCAGGGGGGGCTCAAGACTTTTGCACGGTACCATAGTTCAGGTAGAAAGGTGTTGCTCTAGTCCATGTTCATAGGTAACAGTGTGTCAAACAGCATCAGAAACCACATAAACAAGTCTATTAGGCTCTGCACGTCAGATCGGACGTCTCTTAATTCTGACTTGAGTGCTCAGAAGTGATCAGGTCTATTTTTTACGGCCTCGTCAGCTTGCATATCCACATTTGCTGTCATGGTAACGATGCACCGGTGAGCATGCTGACGGGGGAGGAAAACTTTTGATCTTTCTTGGTATTGTGATCTTGTTCCTTAACGATTATAACTAGCAAAATGATTGTGCTGAAATGTTAACTGGTTTCAGTGTCTCCTGTTGGGGGAATATATTAGTCTCCTGGTGGGGGCTCAATTAGTTTCATGTCGAGGGGGGACAAATGGATCTGAGACACTTTGAGAAGAACCAAACTGTGATGTCTGCATGACTGAACATCTCTGACCTGGCAGGTCTTGTGGGGGGTTCCCAGTGTGCTCCAAGGAGCGAGAATTGGAGAACCGGACCCCGGACGTTTCCTGATATTGTGGGGAGTGAAGACCAGCCCGTCTTCACTCCCCACAATATCAGGATATTCTGATCCCACAGAAGATCTGCTGTAGAACAAACCGTTGAAAAAGTTCATGCTGCTCTGATAGAAAGGGGTCAGAACACACAGTGCAGCGACCCCTGCTGCATATGGGAGTGCCCATGGTGACCTCTGTCCACCACCAAAAGATCCTATAATGGACATCAGAACTGGACCATGGAGTGACGGAGGAAGGTGGTTTGGTTCAAGGTGTTCAAGGTTCAGAGAGTTGATTTCGGCTCTTGATTTTATTTGGCTTTTTTTCTGCTCCCTGTTGAAAAAAAAAATATTTGAGCTGCCCTCGAGGTTACTTGTAATTCTGCACTTTACGAGGCCACTGCATGATTTAGATTTGCAGCCTCATGGCTCCTGTGCAGAACTAAAGGAACTCACCAAACTTGTCTTGGCTGATTGACTACATTTAAGAAAAGATGAACATTTTGTAAGTTTGATTTTAGACCAAACTGTCGCTTTCATACCGTCACCTTTTTAGACCCTCGTTCTTGCACTGATGTTTCATCATATTGCTGGTGTAGCAGAGTTGATTCCTCTGTGGAGTGGGCCCCGGACTCCCCAGCCTGTGGGAATGCTGAGACAAAAAAAGACACCCATGAGGATTCGGAAGGCTCTTGAGTTTTTATTCTCAGGGACACCGGTTCAGTTCATTGAACGCTTCGAAAGCAGAAGGCTGGCAGGTAGAGCGGAAAACGCGGCTGTGTAAACAAGATCTCCTGCAGCACAGCCTCACCAGCCGATCACTTTAGGAGGCAGAAACTCACTGTGTGTGTTTCTGCTCGTGTGAGTGTGTTGACTGAGGATTTGAGACCCAAGACAGGAACCAGAAAACAGAAAACCAAGGCAGGACTGGAAATAGCTTTCCTTCCCCAGAACAAAACAAGTACACTGAGAGCAAAGACACATCCTTAGGCCCTTACATTTCCAGTGTATTTTTATAGAGTTTTAAAGGACCACTACATTAACAGAACCCAAACTCCAAAGGAGAATATCCCTTAGAGCATGACAAAGAGCAGCCAAGAGGAACCAAGACTCAAAAGAACCTTTATAATAGCATGAGAAAAAAAAAACAGAGAGAAACCATGACTCAAATAGAGCATGAGGAAGAACCAGCGCAGTGAGAGGAATTGAGACTCAAAGGGAGAACTTCCATACTAGCAAGATAAAGAACTGCTGTGAGTAACAATGACAACGATCCTTCTTAGTGGTTCGTCCTCATGCTTTTGTGAAGACTCAAAAGGAGAACCTCCATAGTGAAAGTCATGAGGAAGAATCTTTGATGGGAATCAATTCTTGAAAGGAGAACCTCCATAAGGACATAATCACGAACTGCCGAAAGGAACAAAGACTCAAAAAGGAGAACTTTCATTTCTCTCTGTGGTTCTTCCTTATGCTCTGATGAAGACTTTAATATGGAACCTTCATAAGAGCATGAGGAAGGACCACAGAGAGGAACAAACACACCAAAGGAGAACCTTCGTAAGAGCATTAGGAGGTTCCACTGAGAGGAACCAAGACTCAGAAGGAGAATCTGTCCTCTTCTGGGCTGCACCAGATAAACTGACAGTAGAAAGAGGAAAGTAGAAAAGTGAGGTTAATAGAGGAACTCTATTCTAACACAATAAAAGATTAGTGTTAGATATCTGTCATAAAAGCCCTGCTGGGCTACACACACAGACACACGCACACACCCACACACAAACACACGCACACATTTATGGCATAAATGAAATTCTCTACAGTGGCTCATTTAGATATTGAGATCTGAAGTTATTCACAGAAAGCTGAGCAACAGATTTCTGGCCTTGGTTCTCTGTATTTTATTAGTTCATGTTCTGATGCTCTCAGTCGAGGCTGACGGTGTGACTGTAGGATGTGTTTTAATGAAGGTCAAAATGAACTTAAACTGTAGTAACGTCTGTTTTTGACTAAAGTTTGCAAGGTCCTTCTAGAGACCTTTTCAGAGAAGAAATCACAAAACAGCTACAAACACTGTTGCTGTTCACAGATGAGACTGTGAAGAAGGCTGGTCACAGAAATGGCCACAGAAGAAGCTGGTGTCCATAGAAACGGGCGTTAGGAAGACCGATTTGCACAGAAATGGTTGCTGGATGCTGACATCCATAGAAACGGCTGAGTGGAAGGTTTATTTCACTACACACTTGTTACTTGAAGAAATTTCCGCAAATTGTTTTTCATTTTACAAATGATTTTGAAATAGGCTTTTGAAACATTAGCTCTCTTCTGAGTGAGGGGTTTCAGATGGAGGAACCTGCTCTTGTCTGGGTGGAACTGTTTCATCTACGACTGATCATACAGTAAGTATTTTAGTTTAATGTGCTTGGACTTGTAGTTTTATTTTTTTAATTAGTTTAAATCTGGAGATCCACAGGACCCCCTCCGTCGCTGTAGAGCGTTCAGAGTGCCCACCACCGAAAGCTCCTAGAGTGAACATCAGAACTGGACCATGGAATGATTGAAGAAGGTGGTCTGGTATGATGGATCACGTTTTCTACATCATGTGGACAGACAGGTGTGTGTGTGTGTGTGTGTGTGTGTGTGTGTGTGTGTGTCTTACCTGGGAAAAAGATGGACCAGGATACTCTATGTGAAGAAGTTAAGTGGAGGCAGTAGATGCTCTGCATGACATTCTGCTGGAGAACCTTGGGTCCTGTGTTCATGTGGACGTTCCTTTGACATCTAAAGACTGCAAACCAAGTTCAGACCTTCAAGTTCAGACCTTCATGGTTTCCCCTTTCAGCAGGATGATGCCCCCATCCTGCCTCCAGATTTCCTATCTCGATCTGATTGAGCTTCTGTGGGACAAATTAGTCTGATCCATGGAGTCCAAACCTCACAGCTTACAGGACTGGTCCAGAACAACAGACCTTCAGATGTTCTTGTGGAGTCCAGACCTCAACGAGTCTGAGCTGTTTAGAAGGATCGAGGGGGGCCAACAGTATTTGGAAGGTGGTTTTAATGTTATGGCTGATCAGGCTATATATTTATGAGTGAATCTGCTTTTGACTTGCGCTTGTTTGAAAGATCATAAAAAAGCTCTTAGGACTTGCTCTTTAACGAGACCTGTGTTACGATGTGGAGTCATGGCCGTTTGAAAAGTCCACCCATCCTGAGCTAATAAAAAAATGAGCTCTGTTGTATACGAGCCCTTCCTGCCAAGGCCTTAACAGACAATTCGCTGCCAAGGCGTAGTAAAATAATGACAGATTTAAATTTATACTACGTATAAAATACCTACATTTATGAACTTTCTAAATGCAAATTGCCATAGACTTGAAGGGGTTTCAAGCTCAGAGTCTGTTCAGGGAGCGTTCGTTTGTGCCTAAAGACCCAGAAGACTTGGGAAACATGTATGTATTACTATAATACATACAATACACATTCAATGGAAAATAGGTAGAGTTTTCTTATTGGTGCTAAATAATTTCATTATGTGGAATATCTTATTATGTGCAATAGTCTTATCATGTGAAATAGCACTACTTATGTCAATATTACTCATCTAGTACTGATCTCTAGTATGCAATAACAGTTTGGGTTATTAGTAAATCACTTACTGTAAGTTACTTATCTATGGTATTTATACCCATAGTGTAGTTCATACTGAGTTTTTTTCTGCAGAGTTTTTATTGGATTTATTTGGATTTTATATTTTAGCAGTCGAAACCAGTCAAATCAGTTTCCTTCAGAATCAAAGTTTTCTGATTCTGATTCTAAATGGGTGTGGAGCCGTAAATCACTCATAGCGTCAGCAAACATGAAAATAACATGGTGTTAATGTTCCTCCACTCCAACAATTTAAAAGAAATATAGTACTGTGGAAAACTCTTGAGCCCCTCTCATTTCATTGTGTTGTGTAAAATGAGACGGTCATCAGTACAGTGATTTAGCGCTACATGTAGAAACACACATGTAAATATTAAACAAAAAAATATTAAACAGAGTTTGTTTAATTCTAACTAGTCAGTATTTGGTCAGAGCACCATTATGGCCACCATTCACAGCCTGAACTCAGACAAGCTCTCCTGACATTTTTAAAATTGTTTTCAGGAATAGTTCCCCAGGCTTCTTGGAGGACATTCCAAAGCTCTTCTTTGAACGTCTTTTATTCCTTTCTTTGTTCAGATGATCCACACTGCTTCAGCAATGTTGAGATCTGGGCTTTGGGGAGGCCCATCCATGACTGATAGAGTTCTTTTTTTGTATCAAGGTTTCTTGACAGCATTGCCTGGGCATCGGAAACCATTATAGCAGGGGGGGACACATCCCCCGCACTTTTCAAAATCATTCGTTTCTACCTTTTTGTTTCCCAGACAATGGCCAAGACTTTGCAGTTCATCTTTCTCATACACACAGTACAATTTGTTTGTTTTATTTGTATAATACTGAACTTGTATTATTGTCTTTTCTGTGAGGCATGTTTCTATGTTGTATTCTTATTTTAACATTGATTTTTCTTTGTAATCTTATGCGGCGTCTTGGGTGACCTGAAAGGCGCCCTAAAGAATAAAATGCATTATTACTATTATTATTATTATTATTATTATTATTATTACCTATCACCCCCAACCCCCCCAACTTTCCAGTTGGTACTTCGGGGGACTCAACAATTTTGCACAGTACTGTATTACCCTTTGTGGTAAAAATGTCATGTAGGTTTACATGCATTATCTCGATCTCTGACTCATAGCTTCACTGAAACGAATGAGCAAATCCCTCCAGACGTCAAGTTGATTGTCGCTGACCCTTTTTATACCTGCTCACGTCATGTGACCTGTTTTTGGACTTAGCATTCAGCACCACCAGTATACTGATCACCGCCTGATCATCTGGATTCATCTGCACCTGTTTCTTCACTGGTTCAGGCCTTAAGTTAGATGTGCTTTGTTATGCTTGAGTGATTCATACATAGGCCACTGTGTGGCTTAACAAACCATAAGCATCCAGGGACTGGACTGAAAATGAGTCTCCTTCAGGATACCTGGAGAACTGTTCCTTAAAAAGAAGGCCTGAAGAAATGAGGGGGGGGTCACAAGACTTTTGCCAATTTGTCCAAGAAGTACTGCTAGTTTCTGTCAGTTCTGGACTGTAGTTATTAGTCATCTTTAGTCATCTCCAGCTTACTGGAAAGCACATATTTTAGCTGGATTTTTCTCTGTTTTTTGGCCTGCAAAGGCCCTTGTTAAAATGAGCGCTAACTAGAGTTTAGAACATTTCTGTCATTTTCAGGTCAGGCAGTGGTGACGGAGCTGAGGGGTTTCTGCGGATGGACGAGCCAGGAGATTTTAATGGAGGTAAAACAGCACCTTGTTAACAGTTATAGACAGGCGCTGAAGTGTAATTGTAGTGATGAGCTATGATAATGTTTTCAGAGATAATTTGTACTCAACCATGCCTGAAGTGAGTCTGGTGCTGCTCTAAGCTTTCAGGGAAAAACGGAATATTATCATACAGCCTGAGATGGGAGCTGACAGCAAGGGCTCCATAACCTTTAAAATCTTCACTTTTTAACCCTTGGAACGTGAACGACGCGGATCCAAGCCAGAAGTGCCATGAATGGGAAACTGTCATCATACAGCAGAACACTTCCTTATATGAAAGTTCCCCCAGTTTGTGTTGATGCTGGAGGTGTCAGACGTCATGTTGAGCTTTGTGTGGTGTTCCTATGTCACACAGAACCATTAATTCATTAATTCATTTATTCATTCATTTTCTGTAACCACTTAATCCTTACTAGGGTCGCAGGTACCCGGAGCCTATCCTGGGGTCTACGGGAGCGAGCCAGAGACTGACCCTGGGCGGGGTGCCAGCCCACCACAGCACGCAGAACCAAAGTTATAGTTATTTTAAAAATATGTAATAGCAATAACCGCTACTGTGTTTTTAAAAATGGCATCACACGCAAATGCCCATAAAGAATGCCCAAATTTCTTTTATTCCAGGTTCTAGAAACAAATGAGAAGAAACTGAAGATCTTTGAACCAGGGAGAACTTTTGGAAGGGGGCCCAGAGAGCAGCCGAGTGAAATGGCGTGCGAGTAGGAAAGCAAACACCGGTTTTACACTATTTTACTGTTTGTGTTTGTTAACATCAGATTTTACTGACACGCTCTAAGTGTTAAAATAGAGGTGCTAGAAATGGTTCTAAGAGTGATGTCATGTAAGAACCACCCTCAAGAACATTTCAGTGGACAATTATTCAGGGAACCACATTTGTAAATCAGAGGAAGTTTACATGAGGTTCTATACCTATTAAAGGTTTCTCCAACTGTATGTCTAAGTCCAGAAGAGCTTATTTTGTTTATCTATTCATGTACATTGTATTCATACTTATGGCACATTTCTTCATATTTTGTTTAAGGTCCAGACTTTCTTGTATTTTAATGTAGTCTTGAGGAACTGTTCTCCAGGCTTCCTGAAGGACTTTCAAAGACTATCATTTTCAGTCCAGTCCCTGAACCTGACCAGTCTCAGAGGAATGTTTTTTGTTAATTCACACAGAGACCTTCATATGAATCCTTCAAGCATAACAAAGCACATCTAATTAAGATCTGTGCCAGTGAAGAAACAGGTGCAGATGATTCCAGGTGATCAGGCAGTGATCAGTATACTGGTGGTGCTGAATGCTGAGTGGTTGGAACTCCTTTATCTGAGCACTTTGTATCTTTAGGCACTTTGTAGCCTGTAGCAGTAAAACATTTGTTCCGAAAATGCAAAATATAAAGAAATGAGGAGGGCTCAAGACATCTGGACAGTACTGTAGATCACAATACAACAGTCAGTTTTCCTATTAATGATAAGTAGATGTGATCATGTGGTATGCTCGTGGCATCTAACTGGTTGCAGCCGCAGCTGCTGAGTTGCAGGGTTAAAGTTACGTGAGTTAAAGTTATGTAGCTAAAGTTACGGAAATCTTTAGGCATACAAAGCCAGCCTGAGCGATTGAGGGGTTAAATGAATCAGAATCTGAAAATTTAACTGACCCCGGAAGAAATTGCTTATGTTATGACTGCACAGAGACACAGAGGCAAGAACAAATATAAAATATAGTGTAAGTCAAAATAAAACCTCAGAAATGTTTAGTACTAAATACACCATGCTAAGTAAAAAAAAAAAAAGCGATTGTGGCCAGTAATAGTAGTGGATATAAATACTATAGATAAATGCAATGAATATAATATTGATGAAGTTCACTAATTAACACAAAAAGTGAAGCGCAAATCATTTAGTGGAGGAGAAAAAATGAGTGAAGTTGACAGTCTAAATGATATAAAAGTGATAACTAGCCCTCCAGCCAGCTCGCATCTCGTCTGCTCTGGAGCTCTGCTCTCATTCTGACTGCATTCACACATCCATCTACCTGCCCAGTGTAATTAGGCTCTTAAGTCTTCAGCAGGGAACTTTTAACAGTTTTTAATCTGACAGTCTGTTACTTTGTGTTGTGAATTGTTCTTGTATTCGCTCTAGTTGTGCCGCCTGACTGCAGAGCCACAGTTTCAGGCTGATGCGATACTGCCTGACATCTCTTTAATGATGTAAATGTATCTAATTTCTAAAATAAAGATGTTAATTTTCTAAATATCTCCTTGTCAGCGAGACAACGTTCGTCTCGATGCTGATGTGACTCATTTGACTTTGACCCGTGACTCGTTCGACAGGATAATCACGTTCGTTGAATGACAGTACAAGGTGTAGTTGCTATAGTGAAAGTGCCTTAGTAATGATGAATGAATAAAGAAGAAGAGCTGTTGTTTTGGTTAGACGCCTTTATAAACCGTCTTTATCGAGTATTTACTCGATAAAGACGGTTTATAAAGGCGTCTAACCAAAACAACAGCTCTGCGGGGTTGTTTGCAGGTGTTGCTTTGACGTGTGTCAGGTGGTTTACTGTAAAGGTTTGTTTTACAGTGTCAAACAGCGAGTGTATTTCTTGGTTGTGTATGTTGTGCCCTTACGTGTCTTGCACAGCACTCGCTCCGTCCATCAGTTGGTGTGTCAGTTGTTTTAGTTACTGATGGACTGTCAGATGTGTAAAAGTATAAATACAAAATTCTGACTGTAAAGATGATGGTGTATCGACTGTACTCCTGAATCTCCACTAATCTGCAGCTTTGTTTAGAAGTTAGAAGTGTTAGAATGTTCAGTGCTGGATGTTTCAGATCACACCGGTATGACGGGAAAATGAATGGAAAGTCAGGTGATGCATCTGTGACAGGTTCATGGCCAAAGCCTCCACATGCTAGCTGGGGAAGCTCTGGATGTTTCCACGCTGCTCTCAGACTCACTCCGGGCTCTGGCCCCTCAGTTCCATAGTAGCTCTGATCCTTAATGGAAGATCAAGGCCAGCTGGTTCATGCGGAGTTGGCTGTGAAGTGGATTCACAGCCAATTCAGCATGCCCCCCCTCTGCTGACCACCACTGTGAGTCACTCACTGTGGAACCAAAGGTCGAATTGGGTTTTAGATTAAATAAATGTTTGTTTTCTTCTTTAGCTCCACTCTTTGTCATTGCTGTCATTTAATGTTATCGCCCCCTATGCTTCCTGTAGTGTGTTACAGTCTGTCAGAAACACCGTGTGAATCATATGAACATTATGGAACATTATAGAACATTTTAAATAAAGTGGTAGACGTCATATCGGCCCCTACACTTCAAAGAGTGACTTGCGATCTGTCAGAATGACCATATGGATTAGGTTAACATTTTAGAGCACCTTTAATATGAAACAGAAGCATATAAATATTACAGAGCACTTTTAAAAAAACAAAATAGATGTCATCACCCTGTGCTTCATAGAGTTACTTACAATCTGTCAGAATGCCCCTGTGGATTATAGATCACTTTTATGAAGAAATAGAAGCCATAACGCCCCCTATGCTTCCTGTAGTGTATTACAGTCTGTGGGTCCTGTGAACATTATAGAGCTTTATAAAACACTTTTGGTAAAATGAAATAGATGTCATATTTCTCCCTAAACTTCATAGAGTGACTCACAATCTGTCAGAATAAACATGGGAATTATATTAGCATTTTAGAACACTTTTATAATGAAAAAGAAATCGCCTCCTACACTTCCTGTAGTGTATTACAGTCTGTTAGAATAAGACTCATTTATAGAGCTCTTTTTAAAGCAGAAATAGACAACATATTGCCCCATATACATCCTATAGTATATTACAGAATGTTTTTATGGAACGTTATATTATATTTTATTGGAGGGGGGGGGGGGGGGGGGGGGGGGGGGGGGGGGGGGGAGGGGGGGAGGGGGGAGGGGGGGGGGGGGGGGGGGGGGGGGGGGGGGGGGGGGGGGGGGGGGGGGGGGGAGGGGGGGGGGGGGGGG
>JBBIGA010113602.1:0-10546 GCA_037576975.1 Alestes dentex | reverse complement strand
GATTTTCTTTATTGAAATCTTACTGGAAAAATGAAGACAGTGGAGCATTCTGCTGATGTGAGAAACAAAATCATGAACATGCACAAGGCAGGAAACGGCTACAAAAAATCACCGTTTGATGAATCATCAGAAAATGGAGGGTTAATCATAGCACCCAGGCCCCCATGGCCATACTTCAAAGAGGAATGTATGGTGTAAAAACTAACACATCCCATGCCTCAAGAAACACCATACCTATTGTGAAATATGATGGTGGCAGCATCATGCAATGGAGATTCTGGGAACTGGGAACTGGGAATCTTGTTAGAGTTGAAAGTAAAATGGATGGTCACAAATACCGGACAATAGTGCAGGAGAGCTACTATAAACCTACAATTCAGGAGAAGATTAATCTTTCAAAATGACAGTGACCCTAAGCATAAGGTCAGAGTGACATTAGAATGGCTCAAAAACAGAAAGGTCAATGTTTTTGAATGGCCAAGTCAAAGCTCTCATTTTAACCCTTTTGAGAATCTGTGGCACTATTTGAAAACTGCTGTCCAGAGGCACTGTTCCCACATAGATGATATCTATGAATTCTGCCAAGAAGAATGGGGACAAATCACTCAGGAAAAATGTGTAGGGGATAGATACTCATGCAAACCCTATATTTGCATTTTTCTTTTTTAGTTAAATATTTACAGAACAAAAGGTTTTTACTTTGGAAATGCACTGTTACAGCATAAGAGTTCACATTAAAAATACAGAATGGAAAAATATATGTGCTAATATTTTGTAATCCAGACATTGTGACAAATTTCAAGGGGGTTGAATACTTTTGCAAGCCATATAAGGCTACATAGACTGAAGACCCACTTCATCAGCTCCTCCTAACTTGAGTCTACCTCTTAGCTTGAAGCTTGCTAACAGCATTTCTCTTCTCACATGCAAAGTTGGGGATTACCATATGAATGCCATGACACAAAGTTTCCCAGCAGAGCACTGGCCAGAGCATCACACTGCTTCTGCCAGCTTGCCCTCTTTCCATAGTATATCCTGGTGCCATTTCTTCCTCAGGTTAGTGAAAACACACCCAGCCTTACACATGATGTAAAAGAAAATGTGATTCATCAGACCATCTTCCATTACTATCAAGGACCTCTACTGATCATGTTCCTATTGTAGGTGGGGTCAGGAATCAGTATGGCCACTCTGACTGATCTGCAGCTAAGCAGCCCAGTACACAGCAAGCTGTACTGCGCTGTATTTCTGACACCATTCTATCAAAGCCAAAATTAACTTCACCCCCACACAGTTCAATTATATTAGTTCACTTGCTGCCTAATATATACCACCCCTTAGCAGATGCCATCATAAGATAATCAATGCTATTGGCTTTACCTACAAGTAGTTTAAAATTTGTGGCTGATTGGAATTTATTTTAAACATTATATTTATTGGGAACTTACACAAAACTGAGGAGAAAATACATGATTTGCTACATTATTAATACATTAAATACATTATAAAATACAATGTACATAATACCTTGTCTTACATATGTATTCAGTTTGTATCCAACTGCTTTTTGTTGTACTCGCAGCTATAAACCTTTTTGGGTTAAGAAGGTACCAGCTTTACACACTGTTTTTCCCCGTGCTCAGCAGTATTCACTTTGTATGTGTGTGTGTGTGTGTGTGTGTGTGTGTTTGTGTTTGTTGGGGTTATTACACATAAACTTTATGCCATTTATTAAACAATGATGCTGTCATCATGCGAACAATAATATCACTAATCAGCAGCGACGTCATGATAAAATATGTTAACAGAACATTTCAGCACAAATTAATCAGAAAAGTGCACCACTGAACCATTAGAGCGGCAGAAGTTTCCCAAACCTCCTCCAGTCTCAGTTCTCTTCCCTGGCAAAGCAATAAACAAAAAGTTGTTGCCAACATATTACAACGTATTACAAAACATAATAAAACACATATAAACAGAGAGCAAAGAGTTATTGCTCTCCCTTTTCCATTTAGAGCAGAGTCATAAATTTTTATTCATAAGACGCAGCTGAGGTTAAGAGCGGAGGCGGAGAGAGCAGGACATTCGCATTGATCTCTCCTGATCTGAAGCTTTTACTGAAACAGGATGTTCTTTGTCTGCATAGTTTACATTCAAGTGACTGTGCGTGTGCTTAGATCTGTGTGCGTGGGCATAGGATCCGTAATGGTAAAGAATTTGAATGCTCAGTTCATTTCATCTAATCATGTGATGTCTCTCACAACTCAGTTCAGTTCAAAGTAGCTTTTCTGGCATGATCATATTTAGCTACAGGGCTGCCAAAGCTGCCACATCTGTTTATCATACATCAGTCTATTAATCAGCCAGTCTTCACGCAGGCACACACACACATACATACACACACACGCACACACACACACACACACACACACACACAATTAGTATTATTTTAGTTTTGCATTTAATAATACTACTACTTTACTATTATTATTATTATTACTATTAACAAAAGAAGCAGTAGCAACAATAGCAACAACAACAACAACAACAATAATAATAATAATAATAAAAATTAAAATACTATGTGCTATATGTTGCACATCATATTTTTTCTCTTAAATAAAATGAACAATGCAATATCAGCTATAACAGCTGAACTACTGGAGCTCACAAGAGGAGAGAGAATATTAACAGGAGGAATTAACAGGAGAAAAGATGTAGCTTTAATACGGACTTTTAGTGAGCGAAGAGGTGAAGTCACTGTGGTAATGTGTTCTATAATTTAGAAAGCATGATGCTGAAAGTGCTGAACAGTCTGAATTTCAGTACAAATCTGACAGTTTGTACTGAACAGTCTGGCAATATCAATGTCAGAAGATCTAAATGTACAAAATACATTTTCGTACCACGCTGACTGTCTGTCTGTCTGTTTGTCTGTCAGTCTCTCCCTCTCATTCTCTCTCTCTCCTTGTAAAAACTCTTGTTATGCTGCAGATGAACTGTCTTTGTCCCTGACAGCATGTGTGAAGGAGGACCCGCATCATTAAGAAATGGATTCATGAGGAATCGCATCACATTAAGCATAGTTAATGGAGAATTACTGCCATCCCAGTATTTAATCTTAAAATCAGTCCTTGCAAGATTAAGCATTTATTCTCACGATCAAATTTACAAAGAAGAGTGGGAATGTGGGAATGACAGAAACATCAAGGCACAGCTATTCAAATGTAATTATGTAAATACATATTTAATGGTATAGTGGGTGGTTTTAACGTCTGACATGTGTGTCAGGAAATGACAAAAATGTGCCAAAAGTGTAAAAGATATACACACAATCACTATAATAAATCCTCTTCTGCTTGCAAACACAAATGTTCCTGAGTGAATTTCTACAGTTGTTTCAATGAACTACATAGATGTATAAAATAATTCACATCACATTACACCATGCCTCTGGTACTGCTGCTCCTGGTGTAACTCGGCTCCGTACAATTTAGTGTTTCCCCTGCTGTAATGAGGTCGTCCAGCTAATCCGCTCATTAACAAGAACGGACTGTTTTAGAGTGGAGGACAGACCTAATCCAGCACCAGCATCACGAGCCAGTCGTGCAGGCTGAAGTGATAAGATCAGTGTTGGAGCTCTACGTACATGTTAGACTACTGAGCATCAATGAAACTCAAGCTCTTGGTCTTTTTGATGCTGGAGGCCAGTGGAGTGGGCCGACATTACAGCTCCTCAGATAAGCACTGCTTTTTTTCTGTCTTTCTCTCTCTTTTCCATCTCTGCCTCATAATGACTTTTCCAGCACAGTGCTGCCTAAGACCCACTTTGATGTCGCTCATTTACGCGTGTCATGGCCGCCCCACACACTCTCTATCCATCTCCTTCAGGAGAACGGCTTCCGGGAAACACTCTCTCACAGCGGCCTCTCCTCCCAGTCTTAAACACTTTTATCAGCTCACTTTCCATCTTTTTGCTTCTTCCCAGAGGCTGAAAACACATCATCATGAGGAGAGTGAGGTCCGGTCCCTCTGTTGAGTACAAGCACCAATCTGGTCTGAGCCATGCTTTCCAGATTCCTTCTGGATTGCTCTTATAGCAACAGGGCAAACTTTCACATCTTACCTAACTTGTTGTCAGGAATACATTCGCAGATTTGGTGTGTAATCAGTGAAAACAAGTATTGAGACATTTTTATTGTTTATTCTTTAATATGTTCACTTCAAATTCTTAAGACATTGTACAAAAATGAACTACGTATGTATTAAGAAGTATAACCATAAAGATATGTTTAAAACATAAACCTAATATACAGGGAAAGGCTTTAGGACCATAAAACTGTGAGTATAATTGACTAGATAATATACAAAATAATTGGAAAACGAATAATCTTCGTCATAGAGAAGCTAGCAGTAACTTAAAAGCAGCAGGAACAACAGTTACACAGACGACAAAAATCAATGACTACTGTCATCTCCATTTCTATGCCCCATTCAACATTCCTCTAATAAAAGTGAAGCACATTCAAAAGTACATCTGAAATTTGCACATCTTTAGACAAATCAGAACTTTATTGGTTCAATATACTCTGGTCAGGTGAAACTGAAACAGAACACTTTGACAATAATGTTGCTCTTTGCTTTTGGAGAAGGATGGATTGTGGGCACATCGTGATGTTGGGTTACTTCACTGTGAACAGTGCTGAGGCATAACATGAATAAAGCAATGTACCTGAAGATATTAAAGGTATAACCCAAGAAACTGCATCTAGTGAGAAGAAAACATGGATGAAGAGCAGATTAAAAGGCAGATAGTAAAGGCTTCAACCATTCTGCGGCCTTGTACCATGGTAGTTACTTTCTATAGCCTTTTGAATGTGTCATACACAGATTTCCTAGCAACATCTACATTTTGAAGGATTGAGTAAGAAGGATTGAGTTTCAGTTTGAGTGAGAGAGACTGAGTGGTCAGCTATCAAAGTGTTACGGCACAATAAATGTGTTCTCAAATGAACCGTTGCATGTCTTACAGTATGCTTTATATAGTTCGATATTAAGCTGTGAGCAAGTTAAATGAAGTATTCTACTGACAGACTGGGCCATTTCTAGCCCAAATGTCAGCATCTTAGTAGAGGATTACTGATGTAAGATTACTGAATCCTTTAACTGAACAGAATGTCTCTTATCATAACCACACAGGTTTATCAGATCACAATACCTTGGAAAATGAAGGTGATTACTCCTTAAACAATATTCTGTTTTGAGAACAATGAAGAGGCTTTCTTTCATTCTTCACGGCATGCTTGTATTCATAGTACAGCGTGCATGAAGATTATGCAATGGCATGCATGTTTGGTGTGACAGCTGCGAATGCTTTCAAGTGTGCAATTCATCCAATTGCACATTAAGAAGCATTACTCTGCCACAACTGCATAAACAATGTTTATATATCTGTTGTGTCGAGAATAATATGATAATATGACGATAATGTATGTTTCCGGCAGAATTAGAGCAAAATTGAGAGCGCAGAGAGGACAGTCTTTGTTCAAATGTGTGTTGTGAACTTGTGAACTTGTCTCTGATGTCAAAATGTGTTGCCTTAAGCCTGTGTTTGCATAGAACGGAGTAGAGTATGAATCATTTTCCTCGCTGTGCAATGACAAATACCTCCAGAGTACTAGAATATGCCCAAATGTACTGAGCAATCACGCACACAGGAGATACCACACACTGTGAAGATATAAGAGGGCTTTCTGTTTCTCCACTTCGGCCTTTATTAGGCTATTTGTTGTACATTGTGGATTCATGAAAACAAGAGCACAAGAGACAAGAGCTTTCTTTGTGTTGCACTGGAAAGGCAGCCTCCACTAGCCTGGATAACAGCTTGTCCCCTAAAGCTTTTATATTGTAGCCACATTTAATAGGCTGTAATCATGCCAAATCACAAAATCAAGTCCAGACCACAGATCAGGTTAACGATTAGCCCTGTGAATGATGTTTTGTTTGCTTGAATAAATTTTCCCATTCAGACAAAGTTGGCTCTTAGCTAGTGTATTGTGTAGAGAAAAACAGAATTTCAACCAAAGTGCATGGAAAATGTTGATAACACTACATATGAACCCTGCTACACATTTGACTTAACTGTGTCAAAAACATGTCATGGCAGATGTCATGTGCTGTCATAAGTTGTCATGAAACATTATGTCTATTACTATAACAGTGTCGTGCTACCACTGCTAATAATTGTTATCACACATATAATATGTCCCTTGACCTTATTTGACTCTAAATTAGCATGTAACATGAACTGTTATGACAATAAACACTGTAGCATCTGTCTTGATCATAATGACAGCTGTTATATTAATGGACAAAATCTGTCATGACAGCTCATGACCTCTGCAATGACGTGTTAATGGAACCACGTTAGAACAGGCTGATAAAAAAACAACAACAAAAAAAAAAACTAAAACAAGGATAATATAAGGAGTCAGTGGAACAAAGTGCCATAATTACAAGGCGTGGCCTATTACAAATAGATACGACAGGTATCTTTAAAAATAGACAGAAACATTTTCGTCAACTCGAATTATTTTATAATGAGAGATAACAGGTCCATCTTTTCCCATCTTATCCAGTTCCATAGATAATTGTATTTATGTTGTACACTGTCAGGAAAAAAAAAAACTAAGAAAGTTTATTTGAGGTTACTTAATTACTAAGTGGGTCTTTAAGGCTAGTGTGTGTTGACTGCGGCACAGAGTTTGCATGACAGTAACTGGTAAAATAATCTTCCACTAGTGAGTTTTATCAGCCTTGTAGAAAAACGAAAGAAAGCAGCAGACACCAAACGTATCTTGCATGACTGACTACAGTTGGTGGAAGGGGAAACAGTGTAAATTAGATTTTTTTTTGTTGAACTATCACTTAAATCGAATTCCCACTGGGTTCCATGAAGTCCCCGCGGCAGGCATGGCTGAGTATGGCACACTGCTGCACTGTTTGCAGTGGCGAGGGCCCCGGTAGACGGACCGTCAGGTTAAAATCTTCATCTCATTTCCGTTAATGCCCACGCCAAGCGCAGTTTAAACCATTTGTGCTGGTGCAGACAGACGCTGAGTAGCAGAGAGTGCTGCCGGCTGGCAGGGGCCTTTACCACGGCCTTACAAATACACAGAATCATCGGAGTCCGGGCACCAGTGAATAATATCTGCCCTTAAGCTACCATTGAGTGCTGAAAGCCTCCCAGTGTTGCTACTTTTTGCCTGCTGGCCAATAACATGTCATGTTCCGCCAGCAGGCCTTTGCCTCAGTCTGTAAACAAACGATCAGCATTACATTCGAGGTGTCAGTCACTTACCAAAAGACCTCCTGCATGCTTTTTCCGCAGGCCGAGAAAAGGCTGAAAGATAAGCCATATTTAACTAACCACGCTGCTCTGTAACAAGCTCAGACTGTCCGACGTGCCTAATGTGAAACATACTACACCGTAACAGATGACTGTGTAGCTTTCTTTTTTTTTGGGGGGGGGTGAATTATTGTGGCGTGGTTTGGAGAACTAATGGGTGACTGTACGGCTGCAGTTGTGTGATTGCTGCGACTCCGAGCAGGCATTAGAGCTGAAGTGGCAGCGAGTCCACTCTTAGAGCACACTCTGACTGGCGGCTTTGTTCGAGCGCACCGTCTCATGCACATTTGATTGTTCCTGTCTGCGTCATTTTAAAACTCAATTACACATGCGTTCCTTCGCTGCTTAATGAAAATGGACATTTTCTGTTTTTAATGGAGGAGTTCAAACTCCGGTCTCACTGCACAGTTGCATGCCTCTCTGTTCTACCCAAAATGAATGCATGCTATTTAAGCCAGTGACAGCACAGACAGATGAGGCCACCTCATATATTAAAATCAGCATCACAAGTCAGACTACTTTAATCGAAAAGTGTGGACGTTGTATAGGGACCAAAAGGGACCTAATTCTATTTGAAAGGGGCCTATAAAAAACACTCAATGTAAGCATAACGGTGAGTTTTAAAGTGATGACTCATAATGAGAGTGAGTTGTGGTGCGGGCAGTTCAGACGCTTATGCTGATGAGAACTAGCAGTCTGAAAGGTCAGTCATGGAGTGTTTACTAATTATTCACTAACAAGGAAGGTGTCAGTCTAACTGGCTTAGACAAGTTCTCTACAGGCAACACACCACATGCTGTATCAAGGTGTATCACTTTTCTGTCTCAGACCCCTGTAGGACTAGGTAAACTTCACTCATGAAACTTTACAGGCCAGACAACAGCTACAGTCACAGACCACCAAACAGGGCGCAGAGGCCTAGTTTAGCTTAGGACAAAAGCCCAGTCTGACTGGGCTTACTCAGACTAGCCAAAGCACATATAGTACAGCTAACTCATACTAGAGGTGTAATAATACAGTCAGCTCACAGTGTGGTTCAACAGACAAGAAAGTAAAGTGGCCCCTTATAGTCACACATGAACACACCACACCGCAGCATACAGTGTGAACGGTGTGAAATTCTTTCTCTGTATTTTACCCATTCACCAAGTGAAGCAGTGGGCTGCCACCAACAGGGGCATCCAGGGAGCAGTGTGTGAGGATGGTACCTTGCTCAAGGATACCTCAGTGGTGCCTCTAGCAGTCCTAGGATTAAGGATTAACAAAGTAAGACTGGAAACAATTCCTTCTTTTCATAATATTTAGAAAGAAGTTAGAATGAGCATGACGATATTGAGTTGTGGCACAATTGACTAATAAAACTAAAGCTGGAAAATGTATGAATGTGCAGGACTTGTTTAACACTATCATTAACATAGTTACATTAAATATTATTAATAGAAGCATTATCACATTGTCACATGTCCATGATGCATATTGCCACATTTTTGCATTGCAATATCATAATGCTCTTCATACATTGTTACATGCCGAGCCTGCAAAAGTAATTTGCGCATATCAAATAACAGATGAGGTTAATGTCATGAAGTAATAATCAGCTGTAATTACAACTGAAAACACTGACTGACAGAAGAAATCACTAACAACCCCATAAGCCACGACTTACTGTCGTGAAATCCGCAGTCTTGAAATCGTAATGTTTCAACTGAAAGACTGCAAAGACTACATACAAGTCTTTTCATATTCTAATACAAGGAACAAAAGGAACAAACAAAAGTGTTATTGTTACTGTGATGCTTTAAAATATAATTTTTATATAGACAGACAGACAGACAGACAGACAGATAGATAGATAGATAGATAGACAGATAGATAGATAGATAGATAGATAGATAGATAGATAGATAGATAGATAGATAGATAGATAGATTTTTAATATGTTAAAAATACGCTTTTAAAAATATGTGCATCCCAGACCGAGTAACCTACTGAAATGAATGAACCCATGGAGACAAAACAGACAAGCCTTTAGGCCAGAATCTCCAAATAGCATTAAACAATTTTGCAGTGCACTGCTTTCTGCTCAAAACACTAAATGTGATGGCCAGTCATTCTCAGTAATTGTGCTCAGAGCGAGCTATTCTAAAAATAATGCAAATAAACACGAAAATGAAAGTCTTTAACTACAATTTTATGCTCTTCTGATTAGCAATCAAGACATCCTTTTTCTACTCTGTTGAGCAATGCTCATTCTCTGTTAGATGATTATGCAACACAGAGCCAAGAACAGGGACATTTTAGACATCATCATTTTCTTTTCACATAATTTTTAAAATGTATTAATTTCTGAGAAAGGCATGTCATTTACAGGGAAAGCCTTTTAAACACATGATGCCACTGCTTATCGCTGGTCTAGTGTGAGAGTGTGGCCAGATGAAAGCTACTGCAGACAGGAGCAGTCAGCATTTCAGAGTGTGGGGAGTTCCTCAACAGAGATGGCTATCGCTGTTTCTGATCAAACATGCCTCAGATCCCTGAGACCTACTGGGCCCCTTTTTAAGAATGTTTGTTTGTAAGATCCAGGTTGAACTCCCTGCACCTGTAACTGCTCAGCCGTTTCCTTTCTGGATCTCAAATCTGTGGGAGAATTGTGTGCTGACTCGGACACTCGGTGAAGTACGGTTGGTAGTTTTATAACACAATTAATCTGGGGCTCCTTTTCAGTAGACACTACTGGGGTCAGATAAGAAGAGCCTCGCAAGTAGAGTATTTGCAGCCCCGCACACTTTTGCAACACATGGCTGTGCATCAGAAGAACAGTTATCAGAACAGCATGACCCTCTTAAAAATGGCTCTCAGGCTGAGGTCGCTGAATAATTTTTGGGGGTCACAGAACAATTGTTGGAAAAAAGAGGGAAAGGACTATATTATTGACAACTTATATGATATCTTTCAGTAAAAGCACAGTTTGGTGATTTCCTTGGAACCCAGTTGCAGGCTAAACCAGAGACAGGCTGCATAAGGAACAATGTGCTGAGCAACAAATCTAGCTAACCTTGTAACTTGTGGATGAATGACCTAAGTTTAGCTTTACAGGACTAAGACACAGAAGTGAACTACTCAAGCACTGATGTACGT
>JBBIGA010113561.1:0-10548 GCA_037576975.1 Alestes dentex | reverse complement strand
CCATCTGAGGGAGTTTTTCCTCGCCTCTGTCGCCTTCGGCTTACTCACTAGGGGCTCAGACCTGGACTCTGTAAAGCAGCTTTGTGACAACCTGGTTGTAAAAAGCGCTATACAAATAAAACTGAATTGAATTGAATTGTTTGAAGGAGGTGTGATGTGGTCGCCTGACATCAGCTTACCCAAGCAAAGAGGGATATTTCTATCTCTAACTGACCAGAGGAATGTTTCTATCTCTAACTGACCAGAAGTCCACATTTGGAAATAAAATGTGAACATTGTCTTGGTAACAGATGACGGCCAAAGAGAGAAAGTGGCCAAATCCCAGAAAGTTGAGGAACAATCAGCCTTTGCTTCATGAGTAAATTCTGTGTTAGAATTTCTAGCTTTGTGGGTCTTGGAACCGTCTGTAGAGGGAGAGATTTTGAACCTCACCCTCCTAATTTCTCCCCAGTCTCCCTGACCAGATGAGCTGAAGCTCACTATTTACAGTTTATTGAACCTGAGGCGGGACAGGAGAATTTCCAGCACAATAACTCCAGCTAGGCACTGTAATGATACCTGAAACATCAATATTCTCTAAAGTCATTTTTAAAAGTGATTGGATGTGTTTGTCATGCCAGAGTCGCCCTATTTACAAGGCTGAAATTCAGGTGCCAAGAACTAAAGGAGCTCCTCTGCTAATACAAATACTTTACTCCTCCAAATGAGGATAAAGTCCCCAAGCACAGTTACAACCAATAAGAGCTCCAGAATGTCAATCAGGGTGACATGTTGATGTCAGATTATATTTGTAGTATTATTACTTTGCAAAGAGCTCATTAAGGCAAGCTGATTTGGAAAATCACAGTTCCACAGTTTTTCCCTTATCTTGGACCTATCAGAGCCAAAATAATGTATTAGACTTAGCACAGTATTCATGAGATTAACCATTAACCACTACCCTGAAAATGTAGTTGTTTCTAATAAACCTGCCAGTGAATGGAATCACAAGAAAATTGTTTCTAATAAAGTGGCCAGTGAGTTGAAGTACATGATGTTTCCAATAAAGTGGCCAGTAAATATGTTACAACTACTGTGTAATTATGAATTATATTCAGAGAAGGTTTAAGTGAACCTGCTCATACTGACGCACTTAGTATGTAGAAGTTCTTGCATATCTGCATGGCAACGAGTCTGTGCAATATGTAAGGTTTATGTTTCATGCCAGATATTGTTTATACTAGTCATATGTGTTTGGTAAACATGTTGTACCTGATGCCTGTTTGTGTTTATACACCACGACACGCCCACACACAACACCTTGATGTCACCTCCTTATGTCGATGTTCTGTACGCGGCACATCAACACGTGTTCTCACACTGTCGTCACTTGTTTTACAAAACTGTCCTTCCTCCCGCATGCTTGCGCCTCACCCTAAAAGTGTTTATGTTTCCATGCACACAATCCTAACCCGCCGGCAGACGGCTGAATAATTAAACGCAGGGATGAGAGCTAGCATATGCTGTTTGTTTGTTGCGGCCTGTCTCAATGCTAAACAGCCAGAATGTTTGAGCCACCGATGAATATTAACAATAGGTCCAGAAATGTGAAGCATCCGGGCTTGTTTCACATGTAAACGCAGCCATATGAGTTTGAATTTGTTCTGCCTGGCTCAGTATCTACATAAACCTTAATTTGAAGGGGTTTTTTTTGTTTGTTTGTTTTTTAAACACTGACAGCTTCTGTCCATGTCATACACCATAGACAGAAGAGTATGACATAGAGAGATCAACATAAAATTTACAATTATAACATGATAATTCAACACATTAACAGAACAGTAATTCAGGTTTCACATTTGTTAATTTGTTAAACTCAAAATTTCAATTTGACCAAGATTACTTACAATAACTCCATCTAACCACTGTAAAACTACATAAGATGGTACCTGACACATTAATGTTCTCAAAAGTCAAATGCTTTACTCTTCCAGTTGAGGATAAAGTCCTCAAGCAAAATTAAAACCAATAGGATCTCCAGACAACTAACGTGGCATGTTGATGTCATTTTTTTTATTAGTAGAATTGTTACTTTGCAACTCAAAATTTTAACTCGATCAAGATTAAACCACAATAGCCATAATAAAATCAGGCTATGATAGCCATGATAAAATCAGGTGAGTTGATGATACCTGAAACATTAATGTTCTCTAAAGTCATACTTTAAGTTCATTTGTTGCAAAATATTCCTCTGCTATGATACACTGGTGTAATAGTAGCCCCACTGTATGCACTGTCATTGGTTGGTGGTTGTAGCAGCCTCCTAAATCTGAAGGAAGAAGTTTTGGGGAAAAACAACACTGGGAACGGGAATTCGTCCACCTCTGGTGGAAACCGAATGGTGCGCAAAAATTAAAGGATTTCACCATGGAGACAACTAACAGTATTTAAGAGTCAGTAGACACAGTAGAGTCTACAGTAGATCAGTGGGAGTGCCAGAGCTTCCTCCTCATCTATTTATTTCTATTGAAAAACAAATTAGGTATATAAATATAAATATTTATATGTTTTTGTTCCATAACATTAATTAAAGTTCTGAACATTTATTCCTAAAATTGGTTCCAGATATTGGTCAAGCCAAGCCATACAAACTTGAACAGACTCTTCACTGGCAGGGTGATTCAGTCCAGACTTGCTGTGTATGTTCAAAGTGGCCCTTCAAACCATTAATAGTGTCAAGAAGAAAAAACAGCTTACATTGCTAAACATTTTAACAAAGCAACGCCAGACTTGACCTACACAATCAGCGGTGCTCCCGATGAGAGAGAGTTTAAGTGAATTCTGCCCCCGAGTCCCTTTGTTATGGCTGCTAATCTCAGCGTGTTAATGTATGCATTTCATTTTCCATGTATCACAGCACAGCACACACCATGGACGGCTGATAATGCATCAGCAATTTACCAGCATGCCAAGCAAACATGTCAAGAGCTTTTATTTCAGAGAGAGAAAGAGAGAGAGAAAAGTGGTCTGGACAGGCTGTAAAGCTTCAATAGATCTGTAAGATATGCCAGAGCTCAGCCATTAAGGGCTTTAAATGTCATAAGTGAGGCCTTTCAGTCAGGTAGGGAGCCCGTGTGGACCGAAGAAGACTAGAATATTATTTTCAGACCTTCTTTTCCTCTTGAGAAAACAGGCTGCTGCATTCTGAACTAGCTTTTAGAGAGACTGCAGTCAGTAACATTACAGCAGTGCAGTCCAGTTTTTCACCATCCTGTTCTTATTTTGGAAATGTGAAAAAAAATGCAAAAAAAATATATATATATCATCCAGTGTTACACCGATACCTTATGACACCTCTGCAAATGCATTGAGGTCAAGGACATTACCTCCAGTGCTTCAGTTCCATTAGCAGGTGGCCATTTCTGCTTATCCAAGATTTTAAAGTCTGCCATTATGTGTAACTCTGTCATTGAATCCGATTGGCGTTACATGTATAACTTAACATTTTGTTTTGAGAATGTTGTGTCCTTGGGTCTCTACATAGGGGAGAATGGTAAGGCCCTTTGAACATCACACTCATCATTGATCAGAAAATGTACCATATAGGAAAACAAACTGATAACACAGTTCAGTTTTCGAGCACTGGAAACGTAACTGGAGAGGTCGGAAAGTCGGAGTTGAGTTCCTTAAAATATTCTTTTATTTATAAAATTAACACTGATTGTTTTTTTTATTTATAGGTTTGCCATGAGACTACATCACTTTGGATAAAAGCGTCAAAGAAAATGAAATAAATCAATGAAAGTAATGAATAAGGCCTCTAGCTCATGTACGAAGCCATAAAGGCAGATAATGGATTGATTTTTGCCCTATGTTTTCTGTTTTATTACTGAAAATGTACTGGGAACATTCTACTACAACATGTTAGGGTTATCTGAGGATGGCTGATGTCCTCATTTATTAAGAAGGACCTACTATTCTTCACTAATATTTCATATCAGGTTAGTAAAATGTGATCTAGGAGTAACAGGAGCCTGATGCAAGTTTGTTAGGGACACTTTCTAATAGTCTTCCTAATTTACATTTACAGCATTTAGCCAACACTTTTATCCAAAGTGACTTCCATTCCCCAACTACAGGGCACAGTCTCCCTGGAGCAACTTGGGATTAAGGGTCTTGCTCAGACCTTTGCTAGCTGCTTCTATCGAATTCAGTATATGAACAGTGGAAGCTGATGCTTAATAAACTGGCACCAGATTTAGAACTAGATCAGATTTATTGGCAGAGCTCAAGTGTGCAAAAGCCAATGCATTACTGGAAAAGTTTCCTTCATTTTTTGCCCTTGTTGCAATTTCCTATCATTTTCTCAAGCCAGACTTTTCCTCTCCTCCTCAACTTCACCAATGACACCTTAAATCGTTTATATGCTCTTTACATTAACGGGGTTCCTGCAATGTCAAACATTTAAAACATTTCATGGCTTGTTAAAAACTTAATAGCTCATTAAATATCTAACACGTGTCTGGTGATCCACATTATAATTAATATAATTATATTAGCTGGCTTTTTGTAGGTCGGAAGAGATTAATTAAAAAAAACATGACATTTTCTGGCTAATAAAGGAACTAAAATGGTGAACGCACTGTGAACAAAGATCTTTGATATTTGAAATGTGGCACATTTTTGTGATTGTGATTCTTAGAAGGAGTTCTGGAAATTGGGGAAATTGGGCTGATTAAGAAACGGAGCTTATGGTCAATGACGCTAAGTACTGGTGAAACACAATATGATGGCTTCTAGTTTGAGTATCCCAAATTCCTGACTTTACCAGTAAAGCTATGAAATAATGTTCCAGCATGAAAACAGTATCCAGTTTGGCCTCTTATGCAGAGAGTGGAACACCATCTCAGCCGCCAGAAGAAATATGTGAATATTAGCCCTAAATGAACTGCGTCAGCCTCATCACTTGCACTGAAAGTGGTGACTAATGGTAGGCAAGCATGCTAGCTATGGTTTGCCTAGCTAAACACAATACAATTTCAGGGGTATGGCAGGTAGGGAGCGCTATACAGAGCTATGCTGAGAACCATAGATGTAAATGAAGGCTTAGAGCAGCACTGGGGAGAAGAGAAAGAGGTTGACAGGTTCACTGAAGCTGAAAAGCCTCCCTAGGTGCAGCCGCACGTCTCTTGTGGTGACTCTTGAAATGAAAATGCACGAGGTGAGGGCTAATTGGACGGCAGAGCTCGCTCAAGCCTGCCTGGCTGTGAGAAACACTGAAAAACACTTTACCTTTTAAAACTGGAGAGTTACAGTACTGTGCAAAAGTCTTGAGGCACCCCTTGTTTCTTTATATTTTGCTTTGAATCCTTGTTGGTGCAAAAATACAATTTTATGTCTGCCGAACTGTCTTATATTTGACATATTGAGTAGTTTTAAATGTAAGAAATGGGTAAAAAATGTTTTACCGCGACAGGCGGTAAAATGCCTAAAGCTACAAGAAGCCTAGATAAAAGGCTTCAACCACTCAGCATTCAGCACCACCAGTATACTGATCACCGCCTGATCATCTGGAGTCATCTGCTCCTGTTTCTTCACTGGTTTAGGACTTCAGTTAGACAGTCTTTGTTCTGCTTGAATGATTCATAAGTAGGTTACTGTGTGTCCTAACAAGCAAAAAAATATCCTCTGAAACTGTTCAGGTTCAGGGACGGGACTGAAAATGAGACTCTTTGAAAATAATTCAGTGAAGTAAGTGAAGGAACTGAAAAAGAAAAGATGCCGATCCAAATCACATCAAAATCGAAGCTGAGCTACTTCAAAAAATGTTAAAATACAAGATTTTTAAATGGCCTTGAAAATCTGTTTCCAGAGAAAAAACAAACAAGATAAATGAATGGAGCAGTGGCATGCATCCGTGAGTCCCAAACAAAGGTTTAATAAATAATCCAAAACAAGGTAATCCAGAAACACAGCTCAAAGACATTAACTCCCAAAACTCAGCGTTCACAAAGCAGAAAATACATCAATCAGTGAAACACAGAAATCCAACAACTGTTGACTGAACTGCAAGGGTAAATAAATAAATGATCCTAAGCACCTGGGAACCATGAAGGTAAACACACAACAAACATTTGACCATACTATCGACAATACAGGGCTGAGGAGGGGCTACAAACCACAACGAAATTCACCTGAGGGAGCACATGGGAGCCTAAACAAAAGCACATCATGAGGTAGAACAACAGGACAAGGAGAAAAGGTAGCAGAAACGACTACAAGATGAATTTGAAGGATGTGGTTACATCCAGTTGACAAACAAATGCACATCACGTTTCGGGTTTTATGCTTTTGTAATGTGTTCAGTTTTACAAATTAAAAAGAATTATGCATTCCCTTTTAATAACTGTGCATTTGGAGAGATATATCTGTCAGATCCCGTTAGAAGACTAACCGCAGACTCCACCCCCTCTTCCCCACAACGAGTCCTAATGCCTAGATCTAATTCTAATCACATAGACATAAATATCTTAGACTTCCGCATTCAGATTTGTCTTAATTTTCAAGGAATATCTCTCTATTCCGAACGTTTGTTGTACCCTGTTATTTGATTTATCTGATTTGAATTACCCTGCCTGCTTTTTCTCAGTTCTGATTCCTGCCTCTCCCCTTTTGTTCTGTTTGCTGATTTGGTTTGAGTTTCTGGTTTCAGCTATTGCTCTTGGCTCTGATTTGGATTTGTTTACCTTTTGGACTGCACTTTAGTTTTGGAACATTGCTAGTATCTGTTTTTTTTGTATTCTGCTGATTTACAGAATAAATGTTGCTTCCTGGGTCTATTTTGGACTGAACTTGACAATTTTACATGTATATTTATTTCAAATATATCACATTTATATCGTTCAGCATGATCCTGACACTAGTGTCCTACTCCAAGTATGCTGAGGCTATTCGAAGCAGCCGTTTGAGAAGATGTAGTGGAGCAGCTTCCCACCTTAACCAGAGTTCCATGTGATTGTAGGAGTCTTAGCTAGTGAGTGGAATTGGAGACTGTAAATGAGAAAAATAAAGGACAATTGTAGTGGATTCTTTCTCTTTTTTGATGGAAAATGCTTTCAGCTCTTGATGCTTAAAAGTCCTGCATGTAAACCTTCGTTTCTTTAAGACGAGAGAGGGAGAGAGAGCTGGTGACCACAACGTGAAAGCAATGGAAAGCAACTCTTATAGTGACTAAAACACCACATTTGAGATGTGTGTCCCATAAACAAGCCTGACCTGCTCCATTCACCTCTCAGAGGCACAAATATGAAGAATAACCACCTCTGACACCTAATTACCTCCTTTCAGTCAGCAGTGCAGAGACGGAGCGTGAAAACCCTGACCAGTAAACACCACAGGGAACCTGCTGAACTCTGAACGTCAAACGACAACTAACTTTATATATCTCCTTACCTCTCTTTATTTCTGTATGTGTGTGTGTGTGTGTGTGTTTGTGTGTGTATGTGTGTGTGTGTGTGTGTATAAATATATGAATCAGCTCTGACCCATCAAGGCCTGTGAGCTGTGTGCTGGTCACTGACTGGTTTTGAACTGTAACAATAGACACTCTATGGGCAGTTTAATAGATTTTAAAGTTTCTGTATGAATTTCATCAAAATAATCCCCCTTGCCTTTATCACAGCAGCACGAATTCACCACATCCTTTCCAGCAACTTTCGGAAATAACTCGTGTCCAAACCCTCGCAGCAACAGTTCTGTCTGATTTTCTGGATCATGTGGAACTTGTGGATCTAGCTCATCCCTGCAGCTCAGTGGGAGGAAGATCTGGGGACTGTGGAGGCCAAAACGTCGTTCTCTATACTGTCTACTCTTAATTTATTTTTGCTTTCATTCATAATTCTGCTCCGGGGTTTGTGGGTTGGGGATGAGTGAGAGGGTGTGGTTTGGGTGCAGTGTGGAGAGGTTTGTGTGAGTGAGAGGGTGGGGTTTGGGGTAGGGTCCTCATGTCAGATCTGAGTGAGATGCTGTTTTATTACACGGGTCAACAGGTCAAAATCATCAGAGATAAGTTTATGTGGGTTTTATAGTGTTTTTCATGCTGATTTCAAATCTGTGTTTAGTTTTTCCCTAGCATGTACAGTTTTTGTGATGAAGCTAGTTATATATTGTATGATAGTGGTATAATTAGCATGTAATAATCATATTATAAGCATTTTTGAAGAAACAGTGGTAGCTGACTGACACTGATCATTATTTCTATGCCACAGTGTGTGCCTGTCTGACTTCACACTGAAAATATTGAAACAGTTACTTGATTGGTGCCTGCGGTTTAATAAAAAAAAATGCATGCAAGTCTATTGCAAATCTAATATTACTCATAACTCAAAAAGTTGATGTGACTGAAAAAAATTTAAATCAGCATGAAATCAGCATGAAAAACTGGTTTAGAAAAGTGTGTTGTGGTTTCTGTTTCTGATGATTACAAAAAAATTGCTGAGCTGTGTTATCTTTCACTTGTTCTTAATGTTCACTGAATATCTTTTGATATTTTGTCTTTTAAACCCCAACATACACTCCATCACTTCTGTGTATTTTTTTCTGACACAGTTAAAGAGATTTCTGTCATTCACACACCGAAATTGTCATTCTGTACAGCAGTGTGTAGGTGTATGTGTGTGTGTGTGTGTGTGTGTGTGTGTGTGTGTGTGTGTGTGTGTGTCTGCAGGAGCTACAGGCTGAATGAGCAGTGAAGATAAAGAGTGAAGAAAAGAAAGGAAGCGAGAAGCGAGAGGCGAGAGGGAAGACAATGTGTGAGAAGCATGTGATCTTTAGATCAGAGAGAGAGAGAGAAAGAGAAAAGGAGAGAAAGAGAGAGAAAGAAGGAAAGAAGACAGGGTGAGAGAGATAGAGAGAGAAAAAGAAAAATGACAGAAGGAGTGAGGGAAAAGAGAAAAGAAGTGCATGACAGATTAAAATGTGGGGTGATAAGGGAAAGATACATAGAGAGAGAGAGCTGAGAGAAAGAAAATAGAGAAAAGAAAAAAGAAAGAAAGAAGACAGAGAAGGGGTGAGAGAAAGAGTAAATCGGGTCTGTGGTGTTGTATAGCAGCTGCTGTGTAATTAGGGACAGAGAAAATCTATAGCAGAGAGCGGAGTATAACACACACACAGACACAGACACACACACACACACACACACACACATACAGAACCCCCTCATTCTGACACTGATGCTGAGAGCTCGACAACACTCGACCGGTGTTCCTCTCCATCCCTGAAAAAGAGCGGAGTAAAGTGATGGTCCACTCAGTCCGACTCAGTCCGGCCCATGAACAGCCCGTCTGCAGTCACAGTCCAAAGGTTACACCACCTGACTGAATGTCCTGGAGAAAATCACAGGCTGATTTATCAGCCGTTTCAACGAGACCCAGCGTCAGGATAATTGATTTTCTAGTGTTTCCCCTACCATTAAATAGGCCGAGCAGCATGTGAGTTTGACTGTATGGACTACCTGGCCTGTTTAATGGTAGGGGAAACACGAGAGGATGTGGTCCCTTTTGGGTGGACCACACATTAGTCTGTTCTATAGTGTTACATTACTTTATTATTATTATTATTTTTTTAATTATTATTATTATTATTATTGAACAAAACCGATTTTCATACAGAATATTTTATATTTGTGTTTTATATTTGATATTTTTAGTCAGCCATCCAAAATAAACCCCACTCTATCTCTTCTGTGTCTTGCATATCAGTTATAAAGGAACAGTAAAATTCTGGGATAAAGAGGCTGGGAAGAATCTGTTTCATACATCAAGCAAGCTAAAATGATAACAGAATCTCACACACACACACACACACACACACACACACACACACACACACACACACACAAAGCCATTTTATAGTCATGAAATAGTCCTTTGTGTGTTATTTCATAGTATCAGTGTTACTCCAACAGTGAAATTGCAAAATGTAAAGAAATGAGACGTTGCGTTCCACTCGGACATAGTGCATAAATAAATAAATAAATAAATTAAATAAATAAATAAAGCATTTGGTCTCTACGGGGCTCCAAAAATAACGTTTGCATATCCTTCAGAATGTCCATGAGGTTATTAACGAGCTGTGCTGGACTCGGTGGTCAGAAAAGCCTTTGAAATGGAAAGCGCGGGTTTGCTGGCTGATCTGTAACAAGAAGAAGAGTGACAGGGTAATTTGCGCTTGTCGGTGGTAATGGAACCAATTATGATGGCACTTTGGGGTCATCGGGGTGATTAAAAGGAAATGTTGTGTTCCCTCCGTGTCTTAAAGAGCCAACAGCGACGTGACACATCGCCCTCGCTGCCCGCACTGCGGGGGGGAGTTTGCTTTTAGTTTTAGAGGCAATTCTGATCACAAATAAGAAACTTTAGATGAACATCAACGCTGAGTTAAGGTTTTGATATGCATTCCACTTACATAATGTGAATATTTTAGAGTAATGACAAGTACAGGGACTGTACAAAAATTTTGATCAGCTCCTCATTTCTTATTTTGCTTCCAAAGATCTAGACTTTCTTGTAT
>JBBIGA010113550.1:0-10549 GCA_037576975.1 Alestes dentex | reverse complement strand
TGAAATTTGACTGTATGACTTTCACTTGTATTGGAGTAACATTTGACAAGTGGTATCTGTACTTTCACTTAAGTAATTAAGTTGGCTACTTTGTCCGCCTCTGTCTGGTACTGACCTGGTTAAAGTCCTCGAATGACAACTGTCTTTAACGGGTGGCTCCTAAACTACGGACTTCCCCCTCAGAATATTTGCAATGCTTCCTGTCTTGCTACCCTCAAAACCTCATAAATCTTGATTCCATTTGTTCTTTCCCGCTACTGTTCTCTGTTGTAATTTGCCCTGTTCAATGTTTTTGTCTGCTACTGTCTGTTAAATCTTTCTTGTTCTGCCTCAACTATTTGTAAAGCGAACTTGAGTTTGAGGTGCTACATAAATAAGATAGAGTTTTTTCTTTTTTTTCCAGTTCAGAAGAGCAAGGTATCCCAGCGATCCTGAAGTTAAGAAAAGCTACATGCCATCAAAATCAGAAAACTTAACTGATCCCAGAGGAATTTGCTTATGTTACGATTGCACAGACACAGAGACAAGAACAATATAAAATCTATATAAACATATATGAAATACACTATGAAATACACAAAAATATGAAATACACTATGCTGGGTACACAAATGCTGGGGTGTAAATACTATAGATAAACAAAATATTTAAGAAAATTTTTGAAACAGATAATAGTCAGGAGTACGTTACTGCCCTTAGTGGAGATCAGTAGTACTGACACAAGTAGTGATCTTTCACCTGGTAAGATTATTGCACATAAGATATGATTCTGATTCTGATCCTGAAATCAATGAAGTTACATGGCATGTAATTCACGTTAGTGCTCAGGAGGAACCGGGTTCCGTCAGTGTGTTTGTTCACCTCGCCATAGATCCTGAAGGTACCGCTTTCTTCATCCAGCTCAATGGCCGTCACTCCCGGCACTTTCCTGGCCTGCTGGATGTTGCTGCCGTGGCTTCCAATGGCAAGGCCCATGAGGTCTTCCCTCACAGTGAACTCCTCTTGGAAGGCGGAGGCCAGCTGCTTTGTGCTCTAAGGCATAAGAATAACAGGAATAAGGCCATGTCCACATGTACACGGGTATTTCTGAGAACGGAGATTTTCCGTTTGTTTTGTTTTTTTTCCACACGAGCATGTTTTCAAAAATATCTCCATCAACACGCCACACGCAAAAAACACCAGCCAAGCATGCCAAGTCAGCAGGTGGCGCTATAACCTTAAACCGTATAGCATTGGTGACCAATCAGAAGCCTTGGAGTGGGGATGTCATTACCAGAGACTGTCTGTGTTGAATATAACAGCATCCAAAGTGACTCTGACGTCTCTGTCCTTCATACTGGAAGGACAGAAACGCCGCCTGAGTATAAACAGGCCAGAACTGCTAACGTGGTTGAGAGCAGTAGTACTTTGCAAATGTCGGGCAGTGTAGATGAAAACCTGATGTAAACACATTCCATACTGTGACGTCATATTAGCGGCGCACAGCATGACGTGAAACGTTGCGTTTTCAAAATCTTCGTTTTTCTCGTCCACACGTAAACGCAGAAACGGACTTTTCAAAAACCTCCGTTTTCACTGAGCCAAAACGCTGTTTACGTGTGGACGAAGGGCCAAAACGTAGAGAAAAACCTCTGTTTTTCACCCAGGTACGTGTGGACAAGGCCTAAAACAGAGTCAAACCTCAAGAACGCCCCAAACATCAGACAGATGCTCAATGTTGCACTGCTATGAAAGTAACACACATCACAGGTGCTCACACTGGTCTATTAAAGAAACACAGAGGTGTAACAAATCATGGTGAGGTTTGATAAGGCTCCTAACAAAACAAACCCAAAAATTTAAGCCGGTTTATGCATAAGCCTCACCCGGTTTACTCTGACAGTCTGTGCCCAGTTTCCTAATGACTCACCCTGAATACCTTTACAGTACTTCATAGTCCAGTATCTTTGATTCTTTAAATTAAACAAATTTGACAGATCAAATTGCTTAACAAAAGGTTAATTTAACAAATCAGTGGAAACACATACAAATATAGGTTTTAGGCACCACTGATAAAATGTTGATTCTAAAAAGGGTTATTCAGGTCCGTCATTAAGAGCTCTGTGAGTCATTAAGGAGCGGCGGTATGCAAGACGTTACCTCCAAGTGCTTCGTGGCTTCCTCGTTCCTGCACATGAGCATGAGCTTGGTGCGGAGGCTTCTTAAGTGCATGTCACTCAGGAGAGAAACCCTCTTCACCGTGGTTTCATTTACAGACTGTTAAACAGAACAACAAAACCAAAACATCCACATTCCACATCACACCACACATAAATACAATACACAGAGACAGTGTAACTCCCTTCAGTGTATTATAACCTGGGCTGTTATTTCAGTAACAGAGTCCGATGTTCTTAGGTTAACTTTCAAAGCATCCATTTGAAAAGGAATAATTTATCATCATTTAGTTATTTTACTTAAGTAGCTGCATAAATGGTCAAAATGTAATTCAACTTTTTTGTCTTTACTCTGCAGTCAGAATCCTATATATAAAC
Source organism: Alestes dentex (assembly GCA_037576975.1). NCBI lineage: Eukaryota > Metazoa > Chordata > Actinopteri > Characiformes > Alestidae > Alestes > Alestes dentex. The sequence continues at coordinate 8,015 of JBBIGA010113550.1, read as the reverse complement.
ATCAGTGCTTATTTAATTAAAAGCAGGCACGGACCAGTATGACCAGCTGGCTCGTCTCTGGGCTGTAAACTATCCGGCTCGCCCCAACTGCCTTCTTGAAGTCCTTGTGTGCAAGTTCATTTGCACACCTGAAACAGAACGATTTTTGGGAAGGAGTTAATGCACTGGGCAGCTTCAAACATTATAATAATTATAATTTCAGTACAGTATCAATAAACTAAACAATAAATAAAACAATGTGTGAAAAATAAAGTGTACAGCTGATACACCCCTCACTCTCCTCTTTCAATTAGCATCTACTGTGGGAACCACTGGCAACAATCAAAACTAGGCAGCCAATCAGAGTAGTGTGCGCGCAAGGGGCAGGGTTTATGCCTCACACCCACACTTAAATGACCTTCTAAAACTCATAAATTCTAAGGGATTTCGGGGGGTTATTTTGAGGGCAGGGGCTATAAAAGGTGCTCTGGAGAATATATAAAGAATGCCATCAAAATCTGTAACACCTCCCCCATCACACACACACCCATCAGACTCTATAACTCCGCCCCAGTCACAAATCCACCCATCAAACTCTATAACACCTTTCTCTGTCACTCACCCACCCATCAGACTATAACTCCTTCCCCATTACACCCACCCATCAGACTCTATAACTCCTCCTTTGTCACACACCCACCCATCACTCTCTAAGTCCTCCCCCATCAAAACACCCATCCATCAGACTCTATAACTCCTCCCCCATCACACACCCACTATATAACTACTCCCCATCAATCACATCTATACCTCTTCCCCATCACACACCCACTATATAACTCCTCCCATCACACACACACACCCATCAAACTCTATGACTCCTCTATAACAAAAATATTTGTTTTACTTGTAATCTGCTTCAGCAGTAATTTTTTTTTTCCATCTACAGTATTTACAGCCACTTCCCTTACTGACCATAGCATTTTGTTTTCAGAGTACTTTCTGTTCAGTTTTATTTTGACTTTATTTTATTCTTTTGTTGTCTTTGTGTTTCTGTGCAGTTGTTGCACAAGCGACTTCTTCCGGGAACAATAAAGCATTCTGATTCTGATAAACGATAAATATTTAATTTACATAGACTTTGCACTCACGCATCCTTCAGGTCGTCAGGGACGGGAACGGTGCACTTGCTGAAGGTGTCTTTTGTGACGGCTTTGTTGAGGTTCACCGGCCGGAGGCGCTCGAAAGTGACGATTTCGTTGTACGTTGCATCACAGGCGGCGTACTCGATCACGTAGAACTGAGCAGAGAGGAAAAGGAGAGTTAAGACTGCAGACCACAGGGGAGGCTGGTGAAACAGAAACTGAAAGGTAAAGCTGTTCACTCACATCTCCCTTCATCATTCGCACTTTGGCGAGCCACCAGCCGCATGGCTCCTGCTCGTTCGCTCTTGAGAGGATCTGAGACAGAAAATCTAATCATCAGAAGTGGATCCAGCACTTTACATTCACTTCTCTTTCCAGAGAACCAGAAATAAATCCACATAAACTGAGGGTGTTTACATACACACAAGTATGGAATTTCTGCTCTGACTATTCAACTAGTCATGTAAACCCCTATCCATCATCTCATCCTTAAACAGGGTGGGGCGGTGCTGGAGGTTGTCCCGGCACTCATAGGGCGAAAGGTAGAGAAACACTCTAAACAGGTCACCACCTCTCTTTCCCTCACACACACACACACACACCTAGGTGCAGTTTATGATCTCCAGTCCACCTGACCTGCACATCTTTGGACTGTGGGAGGAACCCGGAGATCCTGGTGGAAACACACACAGACACTAGGAGAACTCACACATTCTCTCTCTCTCACACACACACACACACACACAAAGAAAGAACTCACACCCAACCAGGAATCAAACCCAGGACCTTCTCTCCAGTTTCCAAGTTTAACTCCATTCATTCATGCACTGATTCTTCAACACCTTTAACAGTTAAAAATGAGACTTTCGTTGGATTAAATGAAAACCTCGATTCATCAGAACACCCAGTAACTCACCTGGAGCGGACTGCAATTGGTCAGACAGACTGCAACTGGTCAGACAGACTGCAATTGGTCAGACACTCATTTGCATATTGCAGCCTTTTGTGGTATCAGTACTGCAGAGGCTGATATTGTGGTAACGATTAATAGGCAATCTGTTGTGTAGTCCCAACATAAATGCAGTAAAAATAAAACCCCCTGCTGGCTGACCAGAACACATTAACACAGGGCTTATCTAAAATAAAAATTATATGCAAAGTCTTTTGCACAAAAGATCAAAAACCAAAATAGCTTTAATATGCTGAGGATTTCTGCCAGTTACATCTTTGTTGTTCATGAGCAAGCTGACCACCCTTAACACTCAAAGGTGTTTCTATTAACATTTAACCTCAAACCTCCTCACCTCCACTTCTTCTCCTTCACCGATGTCCTTCTTGGCATCAGCGGGGGGCGGCAAACGGACGTCACTGAACGGGACTTGTCTTTCAGGTTGCCAGCTAAAAAAAACAAATTGGGATACACTTATCTAATAAGATGTTAAACCAGCAGACCTGAACTATTCTGGAAAAGAAACTTCAGCCTGTACTCACTTGTTTTCGAATGAAATGGAGAGTGAGTCATCATGAACATCTTTGACAAAGCCCTGGAACGACACAAAGTTGTTTGATTAAGCACATCTGCAATTAAAACAACAAAAACATGCATGCAAAAGTCTTGAGCACCCCTCATTTCTTCATATTTTGCTTCCAAAGATCCAGACTTTCTTGTATTTTAATGTGGTCTTGAGGAACAGTTCTCCTGGCTTCCTGAAGGACTTTCAAAGTCTCTCATTTCCAGTCCAGTCCCTGAACCTGACCAGTTTCAGAGGAATGTTTTGTTGGTTAAGACACACAGTGACATACGTATGAAACATTCAAGCAGAACAAAGACTAACTGAAATCCTGAACCAGTGAAGAAACAGGAGCAGATGATTCCAGACGATCAGGCAGTGGTCAGTATACTGGTGGTGCTGAATGCTGAGTGGTTGGAATTATCTAGGCTCCGTGTATCTTTGACACTTTGCAGCCTGACATGACCAGTTCACTGTCTCGTTCAGTGTTTAATGGGTTTAAACACTCCACAGATGGAGCTCTGGTCCAAAATTCCCTATAGTTGTTGAGCTGGGTTGAAATCTGGTGGTTGTTTGGTGACCCATTGTGTTCTGTGAATAAGGGTCTCATCACCTTGGAAGAGACCATCATGAGAACCAGGACCCTTTTCTGTAAGAGGTCAAACTGACCCGAAACATGTCAGCAAAATGGTCCCAAAGCAATACAGAGCCATCCGTCTGGTACAGGAGCCACCAGAACTCCTGTAGGGAAGCTTCTTCCCACCAAGCAAGTTGAGCTGCTCATTGTTTTGGCAGCAGTTTGAGAAGGTGTGGCGGAGTTTCAAGTGGCTCGAAGGAAGCATGTGATGACCTTCACCCTCCCAGTGTTAGTGGAATTGACTGGGGGAGTCCTAGCTAGTGAAGGAAACTGAAGACTAAATTGTGGAGAATATCTGGAAAAAATCCAAATGGCAGCACCATCGGTCCAGGAGATTCTTTGGATTTCAGTACTGACCAGCCAGGAACTAGCACCAGTTAATACCACTTCTAGACACCCATCCTAAAATATGAAATAAAGTGTGAATTAGCTGCAAAAGAAAGACAGCTGTTACTGTTTATTTTTATTAGCCTCTTAGTCAGGTCCATGTCTTCATGATCATTTGGGGAATTCCCAGTGGTTGTATGATGTATCTGGGTAATGGATGCTGGGTTCTGTAGTGTTCTGAGAGATCATTAATGGACAAACAATCCAATTAATGGACAAACAGTCCAGCCAATGAGGCAGAAGAACGCAATTCTGCACTAAAGAACATGACAACACGACAGAAGGAGAATCGAAAGCTAGTTTTGGGCTGGAATGCCCCTTTAAGTTTCAGTTTTGTTTTCTCTGCTTTTGCTCTCACGCTGACTGGCTGCTATTCATTTCTCCACTCTAAAGAAATGAAAGTGTTGCCAGGGAGCTAAAAGCTGGCTGCAAAAAACACACAAAGCACCACTTCAGATGTAACCAAGAGCCATGAAAACATTTAAGCATTCACTGACAACTTGTGTCACAATGGATATATGGTCATGTGTAAATATACCTATGAAAAAAAGCTGCTATTTCCAAACTTTAATGCAAGAAAATATTAAAATATTAGAAATACTTAAACATATCCGACTGGTTTTCAATATTCTATAGTCTGTAGTGACACATTCAAGCCACAAAGGCTCAAACTATTGTTTTTGAAGAGACAAATCAGGTCTGTCTTTAGTGACTGACATTCACTTTGTGTTGATCATGAAAAAAGAAACATCACAGTTCCTTCTGGTTTACAGATCACTGGACAAAATTTCATTTTTCAACAGGATAACAATTCAAAGCGTTTTCCAAAATTCTCTCCAGTCCAGAGAAGAGCAGAAAATTTAGAGAGTGTTGTCTCGTCCTCCCCAGTCTCCAGATCTTTCTCCCACTGAGCTGCAGGGACCAGCTGGAGACCCACAAGTTCCAAATGATCCAGAAAATCAGACACAACTGTTTCTGCTTGAAAAGGTGCTGGGAGGGTTTGGACACAAGTTATTTCCCAAAATTGCTGGAAAGGATGTGGTGAATCTGTGCTGCTGTGATCAAGTCACTCACAATGTATGCTGTTACATGTCAAAATCAGTCAGTTACATTTGTATTCTTCTTGTATTAAATATACGAACGAGCAGCGTATTGTTTATAGGCCCAAACTCCTGGTCTGCAGTGTTTGTTCTTATGCGTTGAGAGAAAAGTCTTTACGGTGTCACTGAACCTATGCTACTCTGCCATGTCTATGAAGCTGGGAGTCATTATCTCTTGCACAGCAACTTAAAAATAGAAGTGGTTCACAAGTTACTGTGGCAGCTGATGACAGCCAGTGATCCAAACTGAACAGCTGCTATGCAGGGAGATATGAGGGAGCCAAAGAGGCATGCATGGGATAACTTCTGGGTGACAGAAGTAGGGAATAATAACTTTAGCAGATTTTATTTCCAGACTGGTCTGTTACATAAAGCCTAGAATGAACCTGAGAGGAGTGAGAGCGTCCAGACTACTCGAGGCTTAAACTGACCTCTTTATTCTCCAGCTTATTGCTCCAGCTTAAGTTTCCATTCCACCTTAAATGCATACAACTGCCTTGCCATTTAAGGTGGACATGCAAATTCGAGCCAGAAGCCAACTTCAGTTTCTAATATGCTTCTTTTTCATAGCCTGGACACTGTGCCAATGTCACAGCAATCGCACAGTGATGTGACAGACCACGAGGCGAAAACACAAACAAAAAACAACAACAAAAACTACAGCTGCTAAAGACGAGTAACTTCCACAGGAGCTGTTTTAACCAAAACGCGTCCGGTTACACCAGCCAGAGCTGCTTGATTTCCTCCAGTGCTCTATTACCACCTCTCTGTATTTATATGACCATCCTATGACAGTAAAATTACACTTAAAATGAAAAAAAAAAATGAACAGAAGCAGTTAGCAGCTCAGCCTTAGCAACTAACTGCAGCTAGCTCGGGGCTAAACCGGCCACATTACACGGAACTGAGATGTGAGGTATCAAACATACCAAATTAATCTATAAAAACAACCAACCTAAGAGTTCCCCCGTCTGGCATGTAAACGGAAAGACTTTTCTGTCTGTTCTAGCTTGTTTTTATTAGTTTCTTCATCACTTCTCCAAACGCGTTAGCTTAGCGAAGTTAGCATTGACATGAAACGCCGAAAACAAGCGTCAAACGTCTCAATCTGGCGTCGAACTGGGGTAGTTTGGAATCGTGTGCTCCTTACATAATAACCACCCCCGTTATTAGACTCAAATAAAGGTTAAAAACGACTTTTTACCTTGTAATAAGCTCCATTGGAGCCACGAACCTCCACCGTCAGGTCCTCCATGTCGAGCGCGCGGGGGATGCTGGGTAAGAGTTCTAGAAGTGTTCGGTCGGGTCGAGTTCTTAAAACACGAGTTTTATTAAAAACACGAATTGTATTAAAAGCACCGGGTTATTTTCATCATATTTCATCAATTCTGCTTCAAGACGAATAGTCCCACGTGACTGTACAGTACATTGAAAGCGAATAAAGTGAGTTATTTCACCATCCTGGGCCTGTCTGATGTTGAGTTCATAGTACTAACATAAAAAGAGTTTTTCCTTCTAAAAGGGCTGCACGATATATCGTCTGTACAATACTGCATTTGACAGAAACCTACAATACGCAAATGAGTCTCTAAGCAATCACTGTTTCTGAAAGGGTGGCTAATCACAGCTCCAGGTGAGTTACTGGGTGTTCTGATGAATCCAGGTCCTCATGTAATCCAACAAAAGTCTAATTGTTAAAGGTGTTGGTGAATCAGTGCATGAGCTAAACTGCTGTAGCCAGAATAAAGAAATATATTTAAATGTGTTGGCTTTGTGACATCACAACAACTATGATTTCAAAACGGGCTGTTTTTGTAGTTCATATTCCACATGGACTCTATGGATGTGGGGAGTGAACATACCAACATACCACACTTTATGCTTCTTTTAATTCCAGAACAGTGATGATGTGGGCCCTTTAATATCATGAAAGATTCAAGATTCAAAACGTTTGTCATATGTACAGTAGAAAACACATTTCTCTGTGCAATGAAATTATTTCTTTGCTGTCCACACAAATGCTTTAGAGTTAGAAACTGTGAAAGTCATCACAATTGCAATATATTGCAGTAAAATCACAATACTGATATACACTACATGGACAAAAGTATTGGGACACACCTCTTAATGATTGAATTCAGATGTTTCAATTATACCCATTGCCACAGGTGTATAAAATCAAGTATACAAGGGAGGGGGCTTTTAAGTAGGTTCTCCTTCTGAGTCTTGGTTCCTCTCAGGGGTTCTAGGCTCCCCTCAGAGTTTCTTTCTCATGTTATCACTTTCTTTTGAGTCTTGGTTCCTCTCATTGTTTCTTCCTCATGCTCTTAGGGAGGCTCTCATTTTGAGTCTTGGTTCCTCTCATGGGTTCTTCCTTATACTTTTAGGTTGATTCTCCTTTTGAGTCTTGGCTCTCCCTCATGCTCTTAAGAAGGTTCACCTTTAGTGTCTGGGTTCCTCTCGGTGGTTCTTGGTTTCTCTCAGTGTTTGTTCCTAGTGCTTTTAGGGAGATTCTCCTTTTGAGGTCTGATTCCTCTCAGTGGTTCTTGGTTCCTTCCTCTTCTTTCTCATGCTTTTATGGAGGTTCTCTGTTTGAGACTTGGTTCCTCTCAGCGTTCCTTACCTGTGCCCTTAGGGAGGTTCTTCTTTTGATTCTTTATCCCTCTCAGTGAGAAGGTTCCCATTTACTGCAGAAAAAAGAAATTAACTTTTTGTGACAATTAATTATAATTTGCGGGAGGTGTGTGGGGTCCATCTCTGAGATCAAAAGATTTTTAAGGAACTAATTCAGATTTGTTTGATCTATTTGTCAGATCAGATATCAGAACAGAGCCGAACCCTAGACCCTGAAGATGAGGAGTTCTGAAGGAGAGTGTGTGAACTCCAGTGGGCCTCTGTGAGATGTTTAAAAGGGTCTCTCTGAGAAAGGTTTTCGGTGAAACCTGTTACTGTCACCTAGTGGTGAAAAGGATTTGTTGAATATTTTACCCTGCAGTTTTTTCCTGATCCCCCTCATCTGTGAGGAGTGGGATTTAAAGTGATGTAATCAGGAAATGTAAAGGTTTGGGTTAAATTATTTTTAAATAATTGGGTTTTAACAAACAGAAGGAAACCTCTGTCAAAAACGTTTGTGCGATTAATCATATTAGTTAAAAAGTGACTAAATATGTGTATATACATGTGTGTGTGTGTGTGTGTGTGTGTGTGTGTGTGTGTGTGTGTGTGTATATATATATATATATATGTGTGTGTGTGT
>JBBIGA010113509.1:0-10551 GCA_037576975.1 Alestes dentex | reverse complement strand
CTCGCTGATGACGTCACCGTCCTCCGTTGTCAGGCTGTAGTTAGCACTAGCCACCTGGCTAAGAACTCGTTCAGCTCGTTGGCGAATGCATAGTCGGTGTTGATCGTTGCGGTGTCCTTGGCTTTGTAGTCTGTGATGGTGCGTAGTCCATGCCACATGCTTTGTGTGTCTCCCTGATGGAAGTGAGACTCCAGACGCTCCCAGTACCGGCATTTGTCGTCTCTCACCGTGCGCCGGACGCCAAATGATGCCGCTTTGTAGGCGCTCATGTCGCCGGTGGCCAGACCCGCGTTGTATGAGGCGGTCCTGGCGTTCATGGCAGCGCGGATCGATCTGTCCACCCACGGTTTCTGGTTCGGGAATGTCTTGATTCTCACTGAGGGGATGATCTTCTCCGCTAGCCTGCTGACAAAGCTAACCGCTACATCTGTAAACTCGTTGATGTCACTCATGCATGATCGGAGCATGTCCCAGTCAACGTCATCGAGTACGTCCTGCAGCGTAGCTTCTGATTGGGCAGACCAGCATTTCACCTCCCTCGTGACTACCTCTTCCCGACGTATGTGTTGTTTATACTGGGGAATGGGCTGTAGTCCGATTTTCCGAAAGCTGGCTGTGAAACAGCTTTGTAGCCATGCTTGAATGGGGTGTAGCAATGGTCCAAGGTTCTAGCTCCCCTCGTCGGACATGTTACGTGTTGGTAAAAGTTCGGTATAACTTGTCTGAGGTTTGCTTTATTAAAATCTCCTACCACAATGAGGGCTGTGCCTGGATCTTTATTCTGAAACGCACTCAGCACATCATGTAGTTTAGACAAAGCTGTACCTGTGTCCGCGTGGGGTGGGATGTAGACCGCTGTGGCGATGACCGAGGTGAACTCGCGAGGCAGGTAAAAGGGGCGACATTTAATGCTCAGGTGTTCTAAGTGAGGCGAGCAGCCGCTGGAGACAGTAGAAACGCTCCTGGCATCACAACACTTTTTGTTGACCATGAAACACACACCTCCACCTTTGGTTTTGTTCGACTCTGCCGTCCTGTCTGTGTGGAACACTGAGAATGAGTCCGACGGAGTTACTGCGCGATCTGGCACAGTGGGGGTCAGCCATGTCTCAGTGAAGCACAGAATATTACAATCCCTCACGTCTCGTTGGAAAGTAACTCTGGCCCTCAGGTCATCCAGCTTGTTCTCCAGTGACTGTACATTAGCCAGCAGGATACTAGGCAGTGGTGCTCGATGCGCTTGCTGTCTCAGTCTGTTTCGGACGCCAGCGCATGTCCCCCGGCATTTCTTTGTTCTGCGCCTCGGGCGAGCATCGCGTCCTTTGTTGTCCGAGCCTTGCAGTATCTCAGTCGGCCACGTCGGGTCTGGTTTAAAAGAGTCCGAAATTACTTGTGCGAGGTTATTTCTGACGTCGAGAAGTGTTACGCTATCATAAACTATTAAGCCGGCTGAATTTGAAGCATGAAGCAACACGAGATATAAATAAAAAACTAAAACAGAGCAAAGTCTGAGCGGAGTGGTCAGGAAGGCATCTGGACGCAGCCGCGCTATCCCAGAATGAAGGACCAGGAGAAACATTTGGCCTTTTATTTAGATAGATTTAGAATAGATGTATAACGAGTGATTAGATTAAACTGAGTAGAGTTTAATCTGTATAGCACCTTATCTCACTAAAACCCCTGTCTGGGACCGAGCTGTTAGGGCAGGAGGCCTCAGAGACCAGACGAGGTTGTTGAGGGAAGGACGTCCTCAACCTGGGAAGCCTGGAAGCTGAAATGATACACCGTATCAAAGATTGACACGGTAAAGATGCTTTTTACTGCTTTTTGTATATTAATGCATTACTGTAAACAGCGTGGGTCATTATTCTACCTTCAGCAGACTCATGTTAATACATTCAGATTAAACAAGAATACCAAACTGTTCAGTTAGAAACATAATGGAGGCTGTTTGCTGGGGACAAGGAAAACACTGAGAATAAAAATCATACAAACTTTTCTGTGAATTGATTCCATACATTTGTGTGTGTGGTCTTAGACTCATTTACATTTCCAACCAAAGTGGGTTTGCCTGACCTTTTTTGTAGCTTGCTTGGTCTGTGCTGCAGTAGACACACACATGTAAGTCAAAATAAACTTTTCACAATTAGTCATCCACTGAAAAGATGCTGCTGTATAATTTAGTGACTTCTTTTCATGCATTTAAAAATTTAGGTATTAATGAAATTTGTGCTACATAAATTAGATTTGCTCACAAAATACTGCCGAAAATTTGTGAAAATGTGTAATATCTGTTGAAGTACTGTCGTTTAAGGCTGAACATGGGAACAGTCCACAAGAAAGTACCCACAGTAGCAGAAATAGCTCTGTCCTCTTTCGAACTCATTCAGTTTAGGGAGCGAGTTTTACTGTAAGTGCAAAAAACTACAGAGTGAAGCTGAATTTATTTTGGTCTGTGAGAAGCAAAAACTGATCCTTCACTCAGAACAGCTTCCCTAAACAATACATTCAAAACCATGAATGGATGACTAAGAGAATCACGAATAAGAGTCTATACATGCTGAGATCAATTCAAATGTGTACAATTTAAATGGGAATCATGCTGAAGTTACACATTGTGTTCATTATAATTTCCAGGAGTGCTGATAACTGAGGTATATGTGTTTTTGTGTAAAATAATTTCACCAACAGGGGATTTTTTAATTAATCTTTATAATCCATAACATTCACAAGAGGTTGTGGAGAAACAGAGTGCTAAATGTGAGTTCTAAAGCCACACTGAGGTATCAAGATGTTTTTTGGTTTTTTTTTGTAACAGCACAAGGAATCTGAGATTTAGCATTAAATGGGTTTGGTAAACTATGTAGTATTATATTTTTTAGAATTGTACAATAATGACATATTTTATATATGTTAGCAATATGCTTAAAAGTAAATGATCTGTCTGACGGTGGGTAAAGCAGGAACAGTCATTTCAAATGTATTTGTATGGAACTCTTCACAGTGGACATCATCACAAAGCAGCTTTACAGAAGTCCAAGCCAGAGGCAATAGTGACGGGAAGAAGTCATCTTAGTTCATTCAAAGTATTAACTTCAAGAGACGAAAAAAGCTTTGAACTGTGTCAAAGTAATATCAAGGGTTTCAGGGTCTCAGTAGAGGGGTTTACTGTAGGATTTGAAGCTGACCTAAAGTGACATTAAATGAGAGCTTTAGCCAACTTTACAAGAACGTTTGTGGTTGCTTCTTCTGCAAATGAACATTGCAAATATGAGTTGTGCTTTTTATGTGTTAAAAAGCAGCAGTAAAAATAACTTCCTAATGTATGGCTTTGCCTTAGCATATCTGCACAAGTGTCTGTTAGATGTCAGCTACACCCTTACACCCTTTCTTTCTATTTCTTTTCTGTACAGGGTATCAGTGGAGAATTATTGCTCTGTGTGCCTTCAGAAGAGTATGTTGTAATGAGAACTCTGTATTAATTATTAACCACAATACAGCTCCGCTCTCTATAAACACAGCTTCTTACCATCAACTGGAGCTTTAAATATGAGGGCATTCTCTCACTAAACATTAATCGACTGAAAATCTCCCTGTACACCTCTGTTGATCTCCAGTTTGTAATGTGCTCATTCACACAGTTCATCAGTCCCAGTTTCTTAAGCAACAGGGCAGATAAAGTGATAAAGCATGCAAAAAAGCTCAACAGATTCGAAGGCCCTGATAAAAGGTCTGTCCCCCCAAGTAGTGTGGGGATAAATGGTCAAGTGCAGAGATCTAGTTTCTTTTATTCAGAACTGTCCCAATGTTGAGTCATGGTCTTTTCAGACCCTGTATCTCACCTGACCTACAACCCCAGGGAAAATGTAAGTCCCTGGTGAAAGTCTAACACCTAATACCTACATGAGCTTTTGGCCTATAACAGCCTGCACTCCTCTGGAAAAGATGTGTAGTCTGGAGAAAGAGAAGGCCTGGCTCACAATCAACAATAATTAGAATAATTACCATACATTAACTGTGATATATGAAAAATATCATATAAGTCACTAGGTATCTTGTGCAGCTGTCCAATACAGTATTCTTTTTCCTGTCAAACAAACTTTTCTCAGAAATTTGTATGGCAACACTTCTCGTGTTTCCTTTGTTGAGCTTGTATTGGATTTTACCCATTTTTGTCTGTGAACTGACTACGGGTTTGGATTTCCCTGGGACTGCTTGCTGTTGCTGACCGCCCTTGTTATCACTACTGCTTGTGGATTGCCCTTTGAATGCTTTTGTACTGTTTCCCTGGCTTTGGACTTTTTTTTGTTTTGTGACCATGAGTTGTTGTTAGCACGCTAGTGTGTTTCCTCTCTCGACCTGACAAAATGTCTGAGCCAAACAATATCACAGTGGAGTTCCGTGCATTGCAGGACTCTGTTGATCGTTCAAGACTTACAACAAGCATCACCTGGGCCAGCCTACACCTTTGTTGCTTCTCTGGCATTGCTTTCACCTCCCCAACCTTTCTCAGGGGACTCAAGTGCCTGTTAAGTTTTTTTTCACTCAGTGCAGCCTGGCATTTGAACTGCAACACAATGCTTCACCTCAGGGTGGGACAAAGTGGGCCTCTGCCTTGTGGGAGCACAATCATCCAGACTGTTCAAGCAGTGAAAGATTTCAGCATGCAGTCTATAAAGTCTTTGTCCCCGGGCCCTCGCAGCGTGATGCTGGTTGTCAGCTCATGACAACAGGGACAAAGGAGCATAGCAAACTACACCATTGACGTCTGTGGACCACTGGCTGTGACCAACTTCCTGGACAGTACTTCCACATCTCCAATATTCTGTTTCCCGTGCTGTCCAGTCTCTGAATGCCAGGCCCTAAGTCACTGACACATTAGACCACATGACAGAGCCCCTTACATTGATCTCCGTCCCAGTACACACTACAGGCAATCGGGACTCTTCTTCTCCCACTGATCGGTCCTTGGGTCCCTCTGTCTACCACAATCTGGTTGACGTGTTCAGAAGGGAAGAGTCACCTCCTTACCCTCTCACTGCCCATACAACTGAACAATCGACTATCTCTCTGGTGCATGACTTCCCAGAGAGTCACCTTTATTCACTGTCCCTGCCTGAGACACAAGCCTCGGAGGAGTACATCCAGGGTGCCCTCAATAAAGGCCTCATTTACCGATCCACATCCCCCACAGCGTTAAGTGTCTTTTTCATGGGTAAGAAGTATGGTAGGTTAAGACCCTGCATGGATTATCGGGCCCTAAATCAGGTGACAGAACATAACACATATCCTCTTCCCCTAATGAACAAATCTTTTGAGCATTTACAGGGGGCCACAGTGTTCACTAAATTGGATTTGCGCAATGGTTACAATCTGATACGCATGAGAGAAGGGGATGAATGGAAGACAGCATTTATAATTCCCAGTGGTCACTTTGAGTGTTTTGTGGCCATTATTCTCATGGTTTTCCAAACGTTTGTCAATGATGTTCTGGATTTTTGAAACAGTTTGTGTATGTGTACTCTCTGGATTTTTTGTGTTTTGCTGTCTCACCTGGAGAAGTAGCCATGGACCCAGGTAAGGCGTATTGATCTGGCCCCAACCATCTACTGTAAAGCACTTACAGTATTCTATTGGCTTTGCAAACTTTCATCGGAGGTTTAGCCAAATAAAAGCATTCCTCACTGCCCTGCTGAAAGGGGGACCCTCGAACCCTCAGTGGAACAACGAGGCAGATAAAGCTTTCACCGATCTCAAAGAAAGGTTTTCATTTTCAAAATGGTATTGAGAATTTAGAATCTTGCTAGCAAAGTACGTTGTTGATTTTTCTGTTTTTTCAGTCATTCCAGCTGCCAAAATAAGTCTGGAGAGCACCCATGCAGAGAACGAGATTGACAATGATGATGCAGAATCCATTGTTTGCCAGAAGGATGAGTCAAATATCTCATTGGTATAGACAATGATGCTAAGAAAATGGCAGGGAAAAATGACTATTTGAAACAACAAATTTATGCCAATGGGGGGTAGTATGTTTGACTATGGAATACTTTGGCATACTCAGTAATCCAGTATCATTACTATTATTATTATTATTATTATTAACAACTTCTCCCTCTCTTTCAAGCAAGAAAAATGTGTACAATGTCAGTGTAATGAAGCAGCAGCTGTTCAAAATACAAGACCTTCTAATGAGTAATATTGTGACACTGAGAAACAAAACCAAGACAGGCCTTGAACAAACCCTCAGTAGGCCTGTCATGATCATGGCATTTTACCTGACAATTAGTTGCCAATATAACTGTGATTATAATTTTGTGTCTTTCTATTCTTAATCTAATTAAAACACAAGCTGAAAATCGCTGAATTTGATGATATTTTATCATAATGTGTTTTGACCCAGATCAAGAATGAAAAACTGAACGGGCTGGATATGGCCTGCGGGCCATAGGTTGCCCATGTATGGTCTAGTAGGAGGTTTATGGTGAGGGACGACATGCAGGCAGTTGAAAATGCAGAGAACAGAAGGAAATGAAGACAGCTGATTTGCCCCCTAATCGCGAGCACCCAAAAGTATAAGAAAACTTGTCATACATATTCATAACCACATTCACTCTGTGTGAAACCTTACAGGCTGAAAATAACACACCAACCCACCATGACCAAATAAGTGTGTATGTGAGTGTGTGTGTAAATGTGCACTACAACCCTACTTAGTGAAATAAAAAGATAAAATGAAGAATTCCAAGATAGACTTCTGTAATAAATTGGAATGTGATTCAAATGTACACATATGGAACAGTTTAGCTTTGAGATGGACTGGCGACTTGTCCCAGCTGTTCTTCTGCCTTACGCCCAGTGCTGGCTGGGATAGACTCCAGTATCCCCCGTCACCCCAGTTAGAATTAATAGGTCAGTTACTGGCTGGATGGTTGGATGGAGGGATGGATGAGTGGATGGACAGATGGATAGATGGATGGATTAAGTTCATTTTTGATAGAACCTACAGTCAGTAACTGCTTGGTCTTGAAGTTTAGGGGTGTTGCTGTTACCGAACAGGAAACTGACAAATAGGAAACATGAACTTCTTGGTATAAAAACACAGCCTTCAGCACTTTGGGGGCAAAACTATCTGAAGAATCGAAGATGGACGCAAAGACCAGGATGACACCTCTTTTCACTTTAGTGCTTGGTAAATACAATTTACCTTTTTTTTTATACTAACAGCATTCCATTATTTCCAGGCACTTTAGGATAAAAATACAGTACCTGAATATATATATCCTTAAATAAGGTACACAAAACGCAAATGCATTTAAGTGGAATAAATCTTCCGACGCTTTGCTCATAATTATCACAATCTTTCCAGGTCTGAGGATACATGAGATATGTTCAGTTCTCTTTTAAGTTGAGCTCTCAGCCTTATGCAAAACAATAGGGCCTTGTTTAATCACATTTGGTAGATTTTCTTATTCACTTTAATTGATGAATTTAACACATCAGGACACCAAAAAATAAAATGTATGTGGCATAAAAGTAGAGAACTTATTTCTTGTTGGTTTTCTTCACTCAGAAAACCAACACCTAATGGTGGTCTTGACATGAACTTGAAGCTCTTTGGACTTGGTCTTGACTAGTCCTGGTCTTACAATTGTCTTGGACTCGATAAAAGTGGTCTGGACTGCAGCTCTGCTTTTGAGTTCAGTTTGGAGAGAACTGCTTTCTCCACTAAAATGACGCTCCAGGAAAATTTGTATCACAGCGATTTTTCTGTTGTACTGGAACACAGGAGAAAGGGATGAAAAGTTAGCAAATAAGGTGCATGTGGTGTGAGATATTTGTGTCAATGGCATGAGTCTCAAGCTCAGTACATGAGAGTTGGCAGTCCAGACAAATGTCAGTTTATATGTTCTAAGTAATCCTCTAAGATGTGTCAGAATAGGTCTATACTTTATTGACAACCAGTTCCAGAGTTGTACCAGGTGAGTAGCATTTGATAATTTGGCCGAGTGACTTCTTGTGGATTTAGGAGACCTAATATCATATGCCATTGCTTTCAGGGGGCAGCTGGTGGCCTAGTGGTTAGGGAGTTGCCCCTGCAATCAGAAGGCTGTGGGTTCGAGTCCCATGACTACAGGTGGTACCTCTGAGGTTCCCTTGAGTAAGGTACCGTCCCCACACACTGCTCCTCGGGCACGGTGTTCCTTGCTGTTCGCTGCTTCACTTAGTGAAAGGGTTAAATGCGGAGAAAGAATTTTGTGCTGTTGTCACTGTGAGCTGTGGTGTGTTCAAGTATGACAAATGGTCACTTAACACTCACTGAACACTCCTGCTAGGGCTACACTGAAGGCATCCTGAATTTTAATACAGTCACACAGATGTTTTGGGGATTGCTGAACTTGAGAGTACTGACAGAGGCTAGGAAGACACACTTGCCCTAGAGGGTTTTGATTGTTTCCTCCTTATTTACTTTGCAAAATAAAGTATGTTTTAAATAAGGTTTCAGAAATGGTTCAGAATTTCAAAAATGGTTACAATATTTGATCATCAAAAAGGGGAATTTGATTTGTGCTCTCATTTGATGAGCCCTAATGTCAAATGAGCATTATGATAAGATTTATGAGCAAAAATGTTGTAAAACACTTTGTGTGACTGTGTGTAACGCTTTCTGACACATTTCTGCCTGGGAGAAGGAGGTCTGAGCCAGATGTCATGCAGCCACATGTAACTCTTTGGGACTAAATATCATGGACTATGTAACCAGAGCACAAATGCATCATCTTTGTAAAGTCTTGTGTGTTCTTGCCACGTTTATGATTTTATGAAGCAAGCAATTGTGGCAGCCTTGTCTCAAACATTTTACTGTCTCACTGAGAAGCTATGACTGACATTAATGGCTCAATAATAAGAATCTCTTCTTTGTTTTAGTTGCCAGCATTCTCACTACTTCATCACTAGCTGGTAAGTTTCCTTGTCCTTTCTGTATAACAGTGGATTTAACATGAATATGCTCATGAATAGAGTGAAATCTGATTACTGAATGTACTTCATGTGATTTGCTGTGGCGACCCCTAATGGCAAGCCCCCGAAAGTATAAGAAAACTTGTGAGATCGGGCTCCGTTTTATGTACATGATTCAGAAATAAAAGAGCTGTAGCCCATTTATAATGAGGAGGTCCTGTATAGTGGAACCGTATTAGTAAACGTGAACCTTTTAAGAAATGTCTGTGTAAAAGAAGTAAGGCCTAAACTTTATTTGTTTACTTAGTCATTTGGGTTTTCTCATGTTGCGTAGTAGATTCTAACGTTACATGCTTAAATGACACACTTGGTTAAAACAGCGTTCTTACTGCTTCATCACTGGCTGGTAAGTTTCCTCGTGCGTTGTGAATAACAGTGGATTTAACATGAATATGCACATAGTGAAGTGAGTGAACTCTGATTACTGAATGTACTGTGCCTCCTCTTGTATCATCATCGCATTATACAGGAACAGGACACGGTTCATTTATCTTGTGCAGAAATGTCTAGAATGCAAAGTTAGGACTGGGTGCAAACAACAGTTAATAAATATGCCCCCTATTCTCTTTTTGTAACAGCCCACTCCCACATAAGACTAGTCAATGGCTATGGCAACTGCTCTGGTAGAGTGGAGGTCTATCATGATGGCCAGTGGGGAACAGTGTGTGATGATGGCTGGGACATGAGGGATGCAGCAGTGGTGTGCAGAGAGCTGGGATGTGGCGAAGCTATCCAGACCTTTTGTTGTGCCCGTTTCGGTCAGGGAAGTGACCCAATACTTCTGGATGATGTTGGTTGTTCTGGAAGCGAAAGCAGCCTAACAGCATGCAGTCATAGAGGATTCTACAAGCATGACTGTGGTCATGGTGAAGATGCTGGTGTCAGTTGTTCAGGTAAGGAAAAGTTCAGTCTTTAAACCTGTAGAGATCAATACAGCTTGGGTCACTGTTGCAGTCAGGAAAGTTGAATGTTTGTGGTTTTTTTGTTTTAACAGCTTATATTTTTTTTAAAATAAAACAGCTGCTGGCCATTCATAATGAGGAGGTCATGTCCTGTTTAGTGGGACTGTAATAGTAAACATGAAAGTTTTAAGGAATGTCTGTTTAAAAGAAGCAAGGCCTGAACTGTCACACAGTGGCCAACTAGTAGGTTCTTTTATTAGGCCAGGAGGGAAACTGGCAGGAACATGATGAAGTGTGAGGTAACCAGATCTTCCCTCTGCAAAAAGTAGGACTTAGGATTGGCATAGATTTCAGTTTCTTAGCAAAGAGTATTTCTCAAGTGCTTTTAAAGAGCCTTTTTTTCTTGCACTGTGAGGACTAAAGTAGTAACAAAGGTAACCCAACACAAAGCCAACACTATTCAAGAAACTCCAGACACCATTTGTCTAGAGTTTCTTTGTCAAAAATTCAGTGACGAACTGCTGCTTCTCTTGCTTTTAAGCATGGAGCTGGCCAGGTGAACTGGGCTACCTGTTGATTACTTGTCCTGTGTCTCCCCCTGCTGGCAGGGAGGGGTCGAGCAGCTTGCCCA
>JBBIGA010113498.1:0-10551 GCA_037576975.1 Alestes dentex | reverse complement strand
AAATTGACTGTAGGGGTGAGTGAAGGGTGGGTGTGTGTGTGTGTGTGTGTGTGTGTGTGTGTATGTGTGTGTGTGTGTGTGGCCTGTGGTGGGCTGGTGCCCCGCCCAGGGTGAATCCCTGCTTCGCAGTTACAGAAAAGGATTAAGCGGTTACAGAAAATGAATGAATTCCTGAACTGTCATATATGGTAATATAGTTTGTCTAGGTGCATATATTAGGGGTAACACGGTATTGAGACCTGGCGCCCTTTTCCAGTGTGGGTTTTAGTAAATATTAAAATATTTTAGAATGGCAGGGAAAGAGGATTTTGGGAGTGGGGGAGGGGGTTATTGACCCCAGCAGTGTTAACTCCTTGGCCACAGGCTTGGTTGCTGGAATGGGACGTTCTGGGCAGGAAACACATGAACTTTAGGTCACCTTAGGTCACCACCCAGATAGCACACATCTGTTGAAATGATATTGATTTCATATCAGACAAAGAGGATCTTCAGTGTTGATCCAGCACTGATCTTGCTCGTTGAGAAGCCATCTATTCAACCATTTGTGGATGGATTCAACACGGATTCAACATTGTTTCAGCGCTTGTTTGGCAAAGGTGCTTTCAGAGTTGGATATTTTCAGTAATATCATTGTTGATTCAGCATCTTATTTTCAATGTTGAATCTTATATCAATGTTGAATTAAGGTTTTGTTACCACTGAATGTTCAATGTTTCAACGTTGATAATTCAACACTGACTATAAATCAATGCATTTAACCATAATTCAATGTTGAATCAATGACATGGTGTTATCTGGGCCCTCCACCATGAATGGGTTTAATTTTAGGACCAAAAACTTCTTAATATTCTGGTAGAACAACATCTCAGGTGTCAGGCGGCACAACCAGAACCATTTGGTGGAAGAACTTTCTGTGAGGGAGATTTTAGAGTCAGACCTCTGCCTCCATTCTCCTCCACTGTGAACAGCTCTGACTCCATTCTGGCGTTTCTCACCAAACCCACACTGAGCCTCTCTGTTTACATTTTAACCCCTTAATTATGCAGGACTTTTTGAAAGAAATCCTTAATACGAGCCATAATTCAGGTTGTGAGCATTGCTGTCTGTTGGTAATAAAATTGCATTTAATCAAATTGCATGGAATCTGTTTGGTCAGATTTGTAATTAGTTACAGTAAATGTTCAAAAGTATTTGGAGGGTCTGAAGTGTTGGTCTGTGAGTCCATCCGGAACCTTTCAGATCCAGAACTGATCATCTAATATCAGTACTTGACCTCACTAATGCTCTCATGCAATCAAATCCTCACAGCAATGTTCCAGCATCAGTACCTGACCTCACTAATGCTCTCATACAATCACATCCTCACTGCAATGTTAAAGCATCCTTTCCAGAAGAGGAGAGGCTGTTTCTGCAGTCAAAAGGAGACAAACTCCCTTACTGATACAGAAGAAAAGCTGGTGTCCACATACTTTTGGACATGTAGAGTATGTGATAGCTTGTCCAGCTATATCAACCCAACCAGACAGCTCATGCGCCATTAAAAATAGAGCCCAGCAGCCCTGGCTAACGTCAATTTGCATGTCCATTTTAACAGCATAAATGATGTGGTAAATCAAATTAAATGACCAGCTGAGCGGAATGTCGCTTTAAACTTGCTTGGTCAGAGGTTTTCATCTCATCATCAGAGGGTCATCTTTATCATCTCATCTCATCACTGATCAACCAGAACATTAAAACCACCTTCCTTATGTTTTCGGTCCACCTCGTGCACCCAAAACAAATCTAACCCATCGAGGCCTGAACTTCACAACCTTGGTTCTGCTTTAAACAACTTACACCACAACTACCACTACAAACACCCGTTATTTAATATATACTGCACATTTTCTGTCCTGCTGCTGCTATTATTTGCACAATTATTATTTATTGCTGTTTCTTTTACTGTGCCCTACATAGTGAACGACTGCACTTTTCGGACACGCTCTACACTACTGTTATCCCGCGAAAGGGGGAAAGTGGGGCTTCAGACGGACGAGATTCAGTCACACTTGCACTTTCTTTCTCTCTCTCTCTCTACACGAAGGACAGTGGTGCCCCCCGGACGGATCTATCCATCACCGTGCCCACCAGACCCCACCTCATGTGCGGGCTGTGTCTGAACTAGAGAGGAGAGACGTGTGTTTATGTGACAGAGATAAATTGCCAAGATCCGGCGTACTATTTAAGCAACAGTCAGTAAAAATTTAACATCCTGAGTGTCCGAAATTAACTAAATGTCGCCTCCCCTTGTTCACTAGTTAGCCCCCCATATAGCAAACACTATGTAGTGAACGAGTGCACTTTTTGGACATAGCTCATGTGTCACAGTACTGTATTTATTCAGTCATTTTTGTCCTCGTGTTTTGTTTTTCTTGCACTCTTTCTTCTGCTCTCTTTGCATTCATTCATGTAGTCTTGTGGTGTTTCAGTTTTTTGTTCTTGTGTTGCACCGTGGTCGTGGAGGAACATTGTTTTGTTTCACTGTGTACTGTGCATTTGGCTGAAATGACAATAAACCTACTTGACTTGACCTCTGAAGGTCCTGGATAGCTGGGGGCCCAGTGTGCATGTTCTCCCCACTGGGAGCTCTGGTTTCCTCCCACAGCCTAAATACCTGCAGGTCAGGTGGAGTGGGGATGCCAAATTGCCCTATGGAGTTACTGTGAGTGTGTGTGTGTGTGAGTTTGCCTGTGTGTCCTTATGATGGACCGGTGATTTCTCCACCTTTCGTTCTAGGAGTGTTGGGATGGGCTCCTATCAGTATCAGTCCAATACGGAACGGAATTGCTGTACCTTATGTCAGAAAAAGCCTGAACAATCATGTGAACACTGAAACAAACTCTGATTGACGCTCTGTAAAGACACTGATGAGGACACGAGTAACACAGCAGCATGGCTGCGTTCCAAACGGCTCCCTGCTCCCTACGTATTGCTCTAAAATACAGACTCCTGCACAAACAGTGTAGAAGACGTCCAACACAGAGACACTGGAGATTCAGACATGTGTGCAGAACTCCAGAATGGACACGATGGGACCGTATGGGTGTAGAAACTGGAGTTTTATAACTTACACAGCGCCCCCTAGAGGATGTAGGGGGCCACTTCGGATTCAGAGAGATGTTTTATTAACAGTTTAGAGAGGGTAAAGATGGTACGGGATTGGTATTGGTATCAGGTATTTGAGGTTAAGGGATCGGGATCGTGTTGGACGTGACAAAGCGGTATTGTGCTGTCTCTATCCTTTATGTAAGGATATTTAATGTGCATTTTCTCAACTATGCCTTACAGTGAACCCAAGCCGTGAAAAATTAAATGGCCTCATGTCACTGCGCCGCCTGACGCAGGCACAAAGGTTTTTCATGCCTGGTGTGTTTGATTTATGACCTCAGCCCTGCATATCTTACGGCATTTGCTTTTGGGGAAGGTGTTATGAGATTCCTGTCGCAATATCTGCACTGATAAAGCTTTGCAATATTTCAGCAGGCCAGCGTGGCACGACATGCCGCACATCATGAGGGTGTCGGATGTTGCTTTCCGAGTCTGTCTGAGCTCAAAACATCAATAAAGAACTTTGCATTTCTAGCATGACTTGAGATACCCAGTAAAGCTTCGTGTCAGAATAAGGGCAAAAGGCGACGCACTAAAGGTTGTTCAAACAAGGTTTGATTCTGGCATGAACTGTTGACACATCGAACACGTTTGGTAGCCCAGCAGAACATTTTCTAAAATTTTTCTGGTGGATCAGTCTGGTAGACCATTGGTGTATCTCCTGGATTTTTCCTCCATGAGGTCTTGATTCCTCTGTTCCATCTTCCTTTTGTCGTGTTTTTTCTCCACATGTTCACTTCACCTTAATGAAGAAGTTCAGTTCATTTTTACAGCTCACAGTAAGTCATACTGTGTCCTAAACCATGTCCACAAGTCTGATCCACCTTAATGAAGAGCTAGATGTGGTTTTAGGGTCCCAAGAAGTCTTGACTTTGTGTTTATGGTAAAAGATTTGGGTGAATATTGACTACTAGTGTTAGTGATATTAGTCTTGAAGCTCCAGGTATAAACTGAAGAAGCAAAATTTGTAAAAGTTCCTTTAAAGATTGAAAAGGCACCGGAGGAAAGGAGCAGCAGAAGTGACAGTCAAAGGTAACATGTTTTGTTACCTTTGAGCAGATGTGTCTGGTTTAACCAGTCAGAGGGGGAATTTCAGAAGAATGCTGAGTGGAAATATGCAAGAGTATCCAGGGAACTTCTGGGTTTGTTGTGTAGCAACATGATTTCTGTTAACCGTCAAATGATCTACCAGACCTTCTCCTGTTACTACTTCTGAAACCCCTTTACAGTTTAGATCCTCACTTTTAGCTTAGATGCCATCCATCATTTCTTCAGAAATCAGGGGCAATAAGGGGGGCAAAAACAACCTCTACTCTTCTGGGAGGAACACTGCTGTATGAATTTGATTGCATTAGTGAGGTTAGGTACAGATGTAAGAACATTTTGGGGGTTTTGATTGTATGAGAGCATTAGTGAAGTCAGGTACTGATGTTAGATGATTTCTCTCAATGGAGCTCCATCACTCCAGAGACACCACACACATTAGTTTTGTTTCTTTTGGTGATATTGAGGGTGTTTTTGCTGTAATAAGTAATTTTATGATCTTTAGTAAAATCGTCCCTCTGCTTTTGTTCCATAACTGAACAGAATCAGACCTGCAGGAGGGAGAGAACCACTGACAGGACACAAGACATGGGGGGGGGGGCATATTTTCACAAGAAATTTAATACATGTACGTTTTATTTAAGGTTCTACTTAGGTCGTCAACAAAGAAACACAAAGTACCGACACATAACCTTGGGTCGCAATTTTCATTTCAAATGTTTTCTGGATGTTTAAATTGCTGATCAAATTGACCCCAAGCGTAAAGGATGTCATTAGACTTGAACATGAGGGTTACGCCAGTGTTCTACAGCATCAGCACCAGAGGCCTCCTCTGTTCTGCAGAGTCCAAATGTCCAGGAGGTCGTTACTGCAGGGTCGGCATTTTTGTAATCCTGTTTGCTTCTGTGATATTTATAATGCTGAAAATGCATTCGCTGTGTGGCTCAAGGACAGTCGTCATTGCGAATTTGCTCGTTTCCTTTTCGGGTCGATAAGTGAATGTATTTGGATCTGAAAAAAGCGTAAGCACTTTCCAATGGGATCAATAAAGTTTTCAGATTCTGATTCAGATTCATATTTGTTTGCGAAAGAAGTGGCTTATGAAGGAGGCAGCTCTCAATAATGAAGTGATGCCCAGAAAGAACCACTTTTGGTTCCTCAAAGAGCCAATCGACAGACGATTCTTCTAAGAACCTTTTCTGGAAATGAGATGTGAGCTTGGAGAACCTTATTAAAGTTTAAAGGCAGATTAAGTTTCTGCTGGAATCAAGCATTCAACCTGGAAAGTGCTGTATCCTAAACCACGTCCACTAGTCTGATCCACCTTAATGAAGAAGTTCAGTTCATTTTTACAGCTCACAGTGAGTCATACTGTGTCCTAAACCACACCCACAAGTCTGAGGGTGGTGGTAGCTCAGTGGGTAGGATACTCACCTCTGGACCAAGACGTCATGGGTTCAAATCCAACCTTCAGCATACCACTACTGGGTTCCTGAGCAAGACCCTTAACCCCAAATTGCTCCAGGGAGACTGTCCCCTGTAGTTAGGGAATGGAAGTTGCTTTGGATAAAAGCGTCTGCCAAATGCCGTAAATGTAAATGATCACCTAAATGAAGAGCTGGATGTGGTTTGAGGGTCCAGAGACGGTTTGTGTTTAGTCAAATCAGTGCTTTAGTAGTCCACAACAGTTCTTTATACCTGTAAAGCTATACTTAAATCAGCATCAGCTTTTAACCAAGTTACTGCTAGCTTAGATACACACCTTAACAAACCTTGTCAAAGAGAAAAAAAAGTCAGAGGTTCATACACAAGTAAGGAAAACAGTTAAGAGGGTAAGTGCCTGAGGAATTTGTTAAATATATAGGAAAAGATGTATAAGGACGAGAGGACTAGTTACTCACCAAGATGCTCCTTGAAGAGGTGGGTTTTGAAGACAGTGAGGGACTCCAGGTCTGATTGCAAGAGGGAGTTCGTTCCACCCCGGGGGCCCAAGACTGAAAAGCGTCTTGATGCAGGTATTCCTCTTCTTTTGAGCAATGGAGGTTCAAGACGAGCAGTACTTGAAAATCTGAGAGGACGAGAAGAGACGCTGCTTGATCAGTGCAGACAAGTAAGGAGGTGCAAGACCATTCTTGGCCTTGAATGCGAGCGCCACAGGGAGCCAGTGAAGGTTCTGTAGTAGAGACGTGGTGTGTGACAGTTTAGGAAGATTGAAGACTGACCTTGCAGCTGCATTCTGAATCAGCTGAAGTGTCTCGTTACCTTCACTGGCAGTCCAGCCAGAAGAGAGTTGCAGTAGTCCAGTTTAGAGATGACCAGATACTGGACGAGTAACTGTGTGGCTTCAGTGGTACTATTGACTTCTAGTGATAGTGATGTTAGACTTGTAATTCCAGTTCTAAACTAAAGTAAGCATTTTTGTAACTGTTCCATTAGAGGTTAAAATGGCGCTGGGGGAAAGGAACAGCAGATGTGATGGATATCTTTGAGCTTTAAAAAAGCTCCACAAGGCAAATTAAGTTCCTCCTGGAACCAAATGCCCAACTTAGAAACCTTTTAGAGTGTGTTGTTAAAAATAAAACTGCTAGAAAGCTTCTTTGCTTGATGTCAGGAAAGAACCACTTTTGGTTCCTCAAAGAGCCTTTTAATGGATGGTTCTTCAAAGATCTCGTGTTGGAAAAGAGATGTGAGTTTCGAGAACCTTTTAAAGAAGCTCCACAAGGAATATTAAATTTCTTCTGGAACCACATGTTTGTGTTTACAGTAAAAGATTTGGCCGACTATTGACTTCCAGTGTTAGCGACGTTAGTCTCGTAGCTCCAGTTATAAACTAAAGCAAAATTTGGAACTGTTCCTTTAAAGGGTACAAACCCTTTTGGTTCTTCAAAGAACATGTTAATGGTTGGTTCTTCAAAGATTCCTTTTTGGAAATTAGATGTGAACTTGGAGAACACCCATTTTCTGAAGGTCAAATCAGTGATAGCTTTCTAAGTAGCACATTTCAGCAAACTCAAACTAAAACTAGCGATTAACACAACAACTCGATATCAAAGTTCACATTCTGGTGCACTTAGTGGTCATGAAACGGTGCTTTGCAACTATATTATCACCCAGAAGTATAAAAGATTTATTAAAGTACGCTAAATAGGTGGGTTTGTTTACAAAGAACCAGTGGTGCTCATATTTTGGTGCTCACATTTTAAATTGTTAAATTTGTTGTTAGATTTGGCTGTAAGTGTAAACAGAGGAGAACACACTCCAGCGCCAGTCAGTTCTGATGAACCAGTCTTGAGCAGGTACCAAAAAACACAAAACTGGGACCTTCATGATGTGATAAGTGGCCAATGGAAAAAACACTGGTGCCAAAGGTTCTAAGGTTGGGAAACATGCCCTGAGGGAACAGAGAGAGAACCTTCTAGAGTCTTTCAGCAATCAAACACACCTACAGCACACCAGACAGATGTTTGAGTTGATGCTCGTCCACGTTTGTCTGAACAGTGAATTCTGGCCTTTCGATGTTTATTACCTAACTATAGTCCACGCTGTTCACTGAAAATGGTCCAAAACTAACAGTTTACACACAGCAATCAAATATTATGAAAGTGAGTGCATGAGACAGTGAATGGGAGGGTATTAGGGAACAACCCTAAATGATAAAAACGAGTATGGAACCCAGGATCAGGTTAAAGTGGGCTTATGCACTGAAAACAGAATCAGAATCAAGAAACCTTACTGATCCCAGAGGAAATTGCTTATGTTACGACTGCAGAGACACACAGAGACACACAGAGACAAGAACAATTTAAAATATAGTGTTAGGTCAAAATAAAACTCTCCAAAAAATACTCTGTACTGTACACGTTATGCTATATACACAAAATGCTGTGGTCAGTAAGAAGGGAGGAAATAAATACTATAGATAAATAAATAAAATTACGACTGACGTTTACTAATTAACACAAATAGTGCTTAAATAACTGGACCTTAGTCTTAAATGGTCTGAGCCAGTTTACGAGCCACACAGGTCATGCTGGTTTGGGTTAGCCGATTACAACACTTTGTGGGTGAAGGGCAGGTCAAAAATGACAAAGCAGCTTTCTAACTAAGTTATGAATAACTTATATGTTGTGGATCGTGTCGGGTCAGTGATTAACAAATATTTTTGTGGGTTGGGGTGGGTTGGCTCTTATAATGGATCATAAAAACCCTGACATGCTTGACTACTTACCATTATACTAAAAATAACTGAAAAACACTAGAGGGGATCAGTGAACGATTCCAGCTAAAAAATGTTAATAAAATGTTTTTTTCTGGTCTTTAAAACAGGAATTTTCCTTATTGCTAAAGAACAATAGGTAACGAATAAACATTTACAGAATATCCCCACTCTTCTACAGCAAATGGGTTTTTGGAGGGAGGACACTAGTTGACAGCTAAGTGGCTGTTGGTGCTCAATGAAATAATAAATTAACACATTAACAAAAATTTTACAATTACATTTTACAAATTACAGTTCCACATGGGCTTGCTCCTTTTGGACTAACTTGGGAGCGCCCTCTAGTGTCCGCTCAACCCAGAAGACCTTAACTGGGGTGATTTGTGGGCTTTCTTCCGTAGAGCTCTTTTGGAGAACAGAATTAGAACAGAATCAGAGATCTGATTCTAAAGTTTCGTCATGTTCTGGTGCCTCTCTTGGTTCCTCGACTCCACGGCCTAGAGAGCTCGTCAGCGCTCTGTAGCCGCATCAGTGCTCTGTAGCCGCATCAGTGTCTGGAAGGGGAATGGTGCTGTTCTGGACTGTAACACACTGCAGCAGATAGTGATTGAGATGGTCATCGGTGCTCCTCTACCTTCCCTGAAAGACATTTATCAAAACTGCTGCTTTAATAGAGCCAAACAGTGAAAAACTGTTCACACCCATTTTATGGACTCTTCTACCATGTGGTATCAAAGCTTACGCTCTGGTTCTGCAACACACTGTAACAGTTTCATTCTGCATGCGCATAAATGTCTAGTCCTTGGTCAACTAAGTACATTCCAGTGAACTACTCCACCTTTTACTGTAAAAACCTCTCATATTACACTCTGGACCTTTAATAGCACCTGTACTTTACCATCTCTTTACTGTTTACTTTCACAAATGTCCTGTTATTTGAGTTGAAAAGCTATAATTTACATTCACTCAGTGTGGTTCAATGCTGCTAACTGCCTCTTGTGGAATATTATATGTTTTACATCCCATTCACACTTTATTGTTACATTGCTATTTTGTCTATTTATTGTTTTAACAACAATCACACTTACGGTGTAATTCTAGTCCCTCTGGGAGGTTTACATACCCGTTCACACTGTAGTGTTCCGTTACATTACTGTAGATTGGTGTTTTGTCTATTTCTTTTATTGTTTGTATTGTTTCTGTCTGTAAAATTGTTTGTAATGTTGCTGTTAAGGTGCATCATGGCCCATGGTGGAACGTCACATCACACTATATACGTGTTCACAACTGCAGATGAGTAACCTTGAACCTTAAACTTTAAACATAAATTATCGATAGCTAAGTGAAATCTTGACCTCAGAATGAAAATCACACCTGATAATGCGTGTATCGTCGCACCCCCAGCAGTGAGTGAGATTAAGGCTCCTGCAGGGGTTGTAAACTTTTGTGTATTAGCAACCATTGTACTGTGTGCAGGCCAGCAATTACATGTTTAGAGATAATTCTGGTGTTATGTATTGTTGGGGTTGGGCTTTGAAGCGTCTTTGCCTAACGACTAAAACGACACACTCTTCTCTACTCTGGGCTCGGAGCCTGCATATTTAATGGTATGCAAATGGATATGAAAAAGAGTTTAAACTGGAATTAATAACTGAAATTAAATAATTTAAGGCTCTAAACTGATTGCAGGGTTTATGTCATCCTTTCATTGCCTTCAGTTAAACTAAAAAAAGACATAAAACGTGCATAAATTACATAAATAAATGATCGAACCCCCAGCAGAGTCAATTTCTTAGACCAGATCGAGATCAAGATTCACCTCAAACACCTGATCAAGTTATTACTGATTAGTTGTATTGATTATTTGTATTAGGTGGAGCGGACTAGGGCAAACTCCGCAGGAAGCTTTTCAAAACTTACTCCTTAACACAAACACACTCTAATACAGTACTACCTTCAGCCATAACTCATTTCTTTATACAGTGAGGAACATAAGTATTTGAACACCCTGTGATTTTGCAAGGTCTCCCACTTAGAAATCATGGAGGGGTCTGAAATTCACATTGCAGGTGCATTCCCACTGTGAGAGACAGAATGTAAAAAAAAATTCAGGAAATCACATTGTATGATTTGTAAAGAATTTA
>JBBIGA010113477.1:0-10551 GCA_037576975.1 Alestes dentex | reverse complement strand
TTAACCAACAAAAACATTCCTCTGAAACTGGTCAGGTTCAGGGACTGGACTGGAAATGAGAGTCTCTGAAAGTCCTTAAGGAAGCCTGGAGAACTGTTCCTGAAGTTTTTATACACTGTAGTTTTGATTGTAACTTCGGGTTCAGGATGGAGTTTGAGTGAATGTGCAGCTTGGTGAGGATTTTGTATTTAATACAAACGCTGGGGACCATTGAAATAATATGTTAACCACTTTTTTAGCAGCGTGTTTCACTCCCTCCTCACTCCACTGATTTTCTGACAGATTTATCCTCAGCTGTAGGGATAATGCCACCCTGAGGATTCCCTGCAGACGCTGCTCCTTTGTGGATGAAATTCTTGTCCATAAAGCTGCTAGAAGAGCCTGGAGTAATGTGCTCAATTGTGCAGATAAATGCTCAGTCACATTTTCATTCTGCTTTCATTTTGCGCTATCGCTAACTGTGTGGTTCAGAACCTCATATCTCACTCACAGACAGATACTTTACACTCATCTGCTTGACTGTTTGCTCTTGCAAAGCTGCTTCTGTGATGATACAGTGGCAAACCAGTTCGGAATGTCTGCCTCTAAAAGCTCCTCGTAGAAAGTTATTCCATAAAATGGTTCTGGTTGCTCTACCTAATGCCTGAGACATTGTTTTACCGGGGTTTTGAGAAGATTTTGGTCCTAAAACTAAACCCATTCAGGGTGAAGGGATACATGCAGGGCGTCATGGGGCAAAATAGTCTCCAAATGAAATTATTTTGAATGTTATATATAGTATAGTTGTACAGAATATATACATATTTGGGTCTATCCTAGCTGATAATAAGATCTTTTAATTTTTAACTTCAACTCATTAGATATATCAATAATATACTCCATACATCCAATTGTAACACTTGACTTGTTCGTGGCCACTTTTGTCCAATTGAAACCCATGAAAACTACATTTTTTAATTCCTTGTTATTTACACTGTTAAATCATACAATTTAGGTTAAAATGCTTTCATTCTAAACTCAACACTTGAGAAATGTAGTTTTTAGTGTTTTCTACCAGATTATGTCATTTATCCATTTTTGGCCAAGCGAGCAATTTTATATAATAATCTTAGTTTCCAATAGGGGAGTATGATGGCTTACTGCACTCCAATGGAACAAATGAATGACACAATTTTGACATTTGTCAACTGTTTGTGTGATCTTAAGGATGTCAGATAATGATCATAATATCATATGATTTAACAGTGTAAATAACAAGGAATTAAAAAATTTCGTTTTCATGGGTTTCAACTGGCCAAAAGTGGCCACAAACAAGCTGAATGTCTAGTAAAAACCAACAAGGCCGGAGGGTTAAATATATATAAAGATGAAATTTAAGACCCTTAGGGCTGGTTTCCCAGACAGGGATTAAGACTAGTCCTGGACTATACTTCTCTTTCAATGGAAAATCTCCATTCATAAATCCAGGACTAGGCTTAATCCCTATCGGGGAAACCGTCCTTTAGAGTGTATTACCAGCTAGGATAGACCCAACTGCTGAACAAATTTTAAGAAAAATGGAAACGTCGTCAAGGACAAGAGGCCACAGACTGACCACATCAGGAACCATAACCACAGTAACAGCTCTCACAAATGGCGGCCGTCAAACTGAGGTTCAGCAACATGGACGGGTCCTGGAGAAGAAAAGCGGATGGAAGACTCGATGTTCTGCCTCATTTTTCCTGGCACTCGGCTACAGTCTGAGCATCAGCGCCTGCAGACACCGGATCGACTTGGGTCTGAAACCCTCCACTGGTCACCGCCTTCTGTCCTCTTTCTGGACTCAGCACCTCTCACGGCCTCCAGCCAAGTAAACCCACCCTCAGAATGTTCTCCGCTGCAGGAGCGCGATGGATGGGCTGCCATTAATTCGCTCAGTGTGCAAAAGTTGGTCTTATTATGTGTAAGTAAGTTTAATAAGTTTAAGACACTTTTTGATACAAAGTTACTGTTTATTTACTGAATTCAACACAACATTGAATGAGTCCCGTGCACTATTGTGGTCAGCGGCCCCTGGCCTGACTTGACTTTTATTTTTTAAGGTGTGCGTGAACACCAGTCAGGGTGAGTGTTCACAGCCGGCGGGTGTTAAAGTTAAAATGATTATTTATCCTTATTGGTTGCCGCGGTAGTCCTGTGTGTATTTAGCCTCTCTTATATTGTCTCCCTGTGTCAGTCCATCATCATCTCATCTACCCGTCATCTATATCTAGAGTGTACACCCGTCCTTTACCTGTCATTCATCCATCAATCACCCGTCAATCCTATCTAGAGTTTATGTTTGTTAGCCAGTCTCCTGGGTTTTGGTTTGTGTTGTGTTTGGCCCTCGTGCCTTCTTTGTGTTCCGTAATAAAGTTTAAGAAATGGAATTCCGCATCTGCGCCTCCCTCACTCCCTGGAGTCTTGCCCTCCTGACAACTATTTTCTTTATTATTTATGCTTGTATTTTTTGTTTTGTTTTGTTTCCTAATATGTTAAACACTGTAACTATTTTTTATGAAAAAAATTAAAAATGAAAGTGACAGTGTATAAATGAATGTAAATATATAAACTGAACTAATAGAAATGGTCCAAAATTTCTTACATTTTACAAATATTTTTTTCTATAAAGCTATAGGTTCAGAGATACATTTTTTTTAACCATAAACACACTTATCACACTAGACATTAGATCAGGTGTAAAGTGGTCCTGGAGGAACCTTGTAGTCCTGGTGGAACATTATAGTCCTGGTGGAACATTGTATTCCTGGAGGAACATTGTGATCCTGTTTGGTGTCCCTGTCTGTTGTGCAGATGTCTGAAATGACAACAAATACCAACCTGACTTGACTTTAAGGCTAAAGAAAGTGCAATTTTAAGTACCACAGTAAATCTGTGTGATCCTTTAATATAACACTTTAATACTGATATTTACTGCAGCAAACTCCAGACGAAGGCCTTTAAGACCTTCACATCCACCACAGCACTTCCTAGAAATACCAATTGCCCAGGTTTTGAGGAATTACCAAGGCCCCACTCACCACTAAAACATCTCTGTAACACGGCGAACAAATCCCCAACGCTAAATTATTACTCTTTTATGAGTTTAAAATCAATACCTGCCCCGCTCTGCTGTGGTTCTGAAGCTCAGTAATCGTCGGCTATCTGCTGTTGAATCTGGGAAAGGTGCTGAAAAAACCTGATTAACCCTTTAGATATCAGAGTGTGTCAGTAAAATCTGATTTCTAATCTGTAACTTTGGTTCTACGTGACACAGGAACACCGAACAAAGCTCAGCATGACGTCTGACACCTCGAGCACCAACACACACCGGGGGAACTTCCATATAAGGAGCTGTTTTACCGAATGACAACTATTTACCATTTTTTGCGCATTATGAGGGTTAAAGTGTAAAATGACCATTTGTCAAACGTGAACACACCACAGCACACAATGTAAACAGCAGGAAATGTAACCGGTTTAGCTCATTTAACACATTTAACTAATTCACTAAGTGAAGCAGCGGGCACCCAGGAACACAGTGCCCCCAGGGAGCCACCAGTACCTCAGTGGTGCCACTAGCAGTCCTGGGATTTGAATCCATGACCTTCGGATTGCAGAGGCAATCCATATAATAATAATAACTACTACTCGAATGCGCATAAAGAACAAAAATGAACACATTTCTTTTATTTTAGTTCTTTAAAACAAACAGAAAAAACACAAGATCTCTGAACTTTCAGGATAATCTCCGCCTACTAGTGGGTGGGGAAAGCCCATAGAGGGAGGGGCTCCGGAGAGCGGCCTGAAATCAGAGTTTTTTAGATACATTCTGAGTTCTGAGGGTAAACACTGGTACTAGACTGTTTTACACAGGTTATATTTACTGAAATCAGAGTTTACTGATACACTCTTGAGTTCCAAGGGCTACACTGGCACATGATAAATAGAACCACTTTCTGAACTGCAGGGATGTGTTTCATTCCACCACTTCGACCAAAGACCTCCTGAAGCTCCTCATCACTTCTATCCCAACCAATTCATCTCATGGTCCATCGAGAAGGTCATGGTTTCCTGCCATTGACTCCCAGTGAGCAGCTGCACCTGTCCATGTCTGTAATTGCGTTTGATTAATTGGCCTCGTTAAGCATGGAGGAGCAGGGCGGGGTATTAGTGAATATTTATGATCAAGTCCGTTCATCCGCATGACATTTAGCTCTCGCTGTGGTGAATGTGGTGCAGTAAAGTGCTGCACTGATAGGCTCGGTTTCTGTTTTGGGCCATTAAGACATCAGCGCTGGGGTCTTAATTACCGGACATTTCAGTGCAGCGGGAATCTCTTCATACGGCTCCTCAGTTCCTTAGTGGAACCAAACCTATGAGATTTGGACGTCGAATGCATTGTGAATGGAGCAGAACAACATACAGTTAAAGGCTAAAGGACCAAGGACCTTGTTTTTACCCTGCTCTGCCACTGTAAACTCATGTCATTCATTAATACTCATCACTAATTGAAATACTTGCATTTGGCAGTTCGAAACATTCAGTATGAACCACATTCAAAGATATTTTGTAGAAATAAGGATATCATTCTGCAGAGTAAATACAGATGTTGCTCTCTGGATTTATGTCAAATACTGACACAGAATGGGCAAATACTATTTTAAATTTAATGATGTTTCATTTTTTAGTTCGCCAGTATGAGTTACTGTGAGCTGTGAAAATGAACTGAATGTCAGAACTGCAGGCACTGAACTAGCACTAAAAGTTCAGTTCATTTTTACAGCTCACAGTAAGTCATTCTGTGTCCTAAACCACGTACACTAGTCTGATCCACCTTAATGAAGAGCTGGATGTGGTTTGAGGGCCCAGAGAAGTTTTGGGTTTTACAGTAAAAGACTTTTGGTGACTTCTAGCCTTGTAGTTCTACCTCTAAACTGAAGTAGCAAAATTAAGACCCAGATATGAGAGTGTGTAAACTAGATTTTTTTTTTTTTGCCAAACTATTCCTTTAATATTAGAGATATGTCATAATTTCAGTAACTGATAAAAAAAAAAAAAAAAAACAACCTAATATTAATGTCATTAAAAGTTCGGGAATTTCTTAATATACTTTCTTTTTAATTAAATTAATAAACTGACATAAAGGTTTTTGTACACATTTTTATCTTCTTTAGAGATAAACAAATCTTCATATATTAATTTTCTTAATATATGTGACAGTAAATGTGATGTCTGTGGTGGAAAATTACGTTATAAAGGAGAAGAGTGAATTAAAAGGCAAAAATAGCGCTGACATTAACGGGTTCAACTCAATCAGCTTCATTACAGCCAATATTTTTGACATTATGTTATAAGCTGGATGAAAGTGACCCACATTAGGCCTTGGAGATTGGCGATTATGCCAAGGTTAAAGGTCAGCCATGGTCCTGGGCAGGTATTCTGGCTGGTCAATTAGTCTGTGTCCTTATAGGTGTGATTTCAGACAGCATTACACCCCACTCTTAACATTCACACATGACCTGTAGTGGATATTATGAAGAGTAAATCAGCCGAGTGGCCTTGAGGTTGGACTCCTGTTCTACATCAGAACGCTCCGAGCACAACGGATCCACTTCAGAAGCGGCAAATAAGACTCAGCCTGAGGTTTCCCCTTCTGTAAGTACGTCTTCAGGAGGAGTAAGTGGGAGTTAAACTTGCGATTCAACCAAATGGCTTAGGAAAAGAGGCTTACATGGCCCGAACAAAGGTGAGGCTGAATCCATTTTCATTTTCCCAAAGCACTAGAGGGTGAGGATTCAATCCAAGCTCGGGGTGGCGGAGGTTCGCTGAGTGTTGGAACACATTTGAATAATTATTTTTACTTTTCTCTAGAGTTTACTCATCAGTGCCTTCCTTCCCCAAGATTTTCTAATATGGCATTAATGCGCCGTGAAAATGGAGCAGGAATGTTAAAAAGAGATAAAACTTCACAATTAAACCCAGTGACTCTGAGTGGCAGAGACAGGATACCTACTTGGTGTGATACATTGATACATTTCTAAAGTTTAATTATTATTGTTATTATTATTACTATTATTATTATTACTATTATTATTATTATTAGTAGTAGTAGTACTACTACACACAGCACACAGTGTGAACAGCACGAAATTCTTCCTCTGCCTTTAAACCCATTCACCAAGTGAAGCAGCAGGTAACCAGGAACACAGTGCCCATGGGAGCAATGTGTGGGGACGGTACCTTGCTCTAAGGTACCTTAGAGGTGCTTAGTAGTCTTGGGAATCGAACCCATGACTTCCTGATTGCAGGGAGAACACCCAAACGATTAGGCCACCCGCTGTCCCTAGTATTATCATTATTATTATTATTATTATTATTATTATTCTAGTTATAGTTGAATTTTGGTGCTGCTTCTCCAGCGAGGCCATGTGAGGTATCGGCACCATTCCGACTCTCACACATGCATTACACAACGCAACACCTCTGTAGCAGACTCATGCTACAACTCTATATTACACTGGTTGAGGCGGCCAAATATGGGCAGGATTCCAGTAAGAGAATCAGGGATTGGAGAAGAGATTCTTCACAAAGATGCATTTATTGAACAATCTTTGGGTTGTCATCTGCACCAATTATTCTCTGGCAGTGATATCTGCATTAATGGTCTAAAGGACAATAAAGAAATATAATCACAACCATATTCTGAGAACCATTTACACATTTACATTAAATCAAACATATGCGAATAAACACTGATTAAACAATCAAGGCTGCATCCTTAACATTTATGGCAACCTATCCAACGCAAATAGGCATAATATAGTTGTGCAACTTCTTGACTGTTCCTTTAGGGACTGATATGTAAATGAGCTCTGTTCTGATTGCTTACCCTGCACTGTGCCTCATTCAGAAAAGCAACCGAGACTGAAATGTGCCAAAATGGCCCTCCTTGTTCCATCCATCTGAAAGGGTCACAGTCTGAAATGCCAAACATGGTTGTGGCATCACAACCATGACAGTTTGAAAATGAGTTTTTCATAGCTCAGTTCCCGTATGTGGACTGTAGACTAAACAGTAACTTGACACCTTAAAATTCTTCATATAATATATGCAAATCAGCAGTAATCAGGTTATCCATAGTGTAGGTCTACCTTAAATCCACCAATTCCAAACATTTTAATGCAACATGGTGTTCCCAGTTTTTTCACAGGCAACTTATTTCTCCTAAGTGAAAAAATGGAGCATGATTCGGCACAAGCGCATTTCACGCAGGCTTTTGGAGGCGATGAATCATACAGTAGACTCGCAGAATGCCATCTGGCATAATTCATACAATATTAATGAAGTACCTCCCTCTTTTAGACGTCTTTTGGGAGCAAAAAACTGGGAGCGAAGAGCTGGGTACCCTTCTAAAATTACCAAGATGCTTAATAAGTAAAATTGCATGGCAAAAATGTTGTATTTATAGTTAAAAAACACACAATGTCTGTAAACATCCTTCTCCCTACGGTGCAGGCTTAAGAGCCATCCATTATTTCTGCCATGCATTAAAGTCCTTCTGTTCTGCACTCATCTAAAGAGCACATATTTCTCACTATACAAACCCTCTCGCTTTTAAATATGACAGCATCTTATTACAAAGGAGATCTAGCTTTGAATTTGTTGTAATGTGAACAATGAAGGAGCTATTACGCAGAATTATGCCAAAGGGAATGAAGTGCAATTATATTCCATCTTCTTTCCCCATGAATCAGGTCCACGTAGAACCTCCGTCATTAAAGCCAAATAAATGGCGCTGCTGTCACATTAGATTTAATGCATTTGAGACAGCAAACATTTCCCACAGAGCTATAAATAAAGCAGCGTCATGACAACTTGCACTGGACTGGACTATAACAAACATCCACCTTGTGCTTTTACTCAGTGGCCACTTTATTAGAAACACCTACTTTGTGCTTCCACTCAGTGGTTCAACTGTGCAAAAGTATAAATACAAAGGTGTAAAGGTGATGGGATATCAGCTGTTGTCTTGAATCTCCATTAATCCTTCAGCATGTAGCATCACATGGTTGTGCTGCCTGACTGCTTCCCATATAGAGTCACACCGGTGTGATCTGGAAGATTCAACGCTGAATATTCTAAAACTTCTAACGGAAGAACACTGTAGGTTAATGGAGATTCAGGATTACAGTCGATACAACATCGTCTTTACACTCAGAGTTTATATCTATACTGTTATACATCTGACAGTCCATCAGAAACTAAATCACACCAAACAGCTGGTGCACCAACTGACGGACGGAGCGCCGAGCAGGACACTCAAGAGCACAACACACACAACCAAGAAACACACACTCGCTTTTTGACACTGTAAAACTAATCTTTACATTTTATGCAACTGTTGCACCACCTGACTCACATCAAAGCAACACCTGTAGATGACCCTGACATGTTGCAAACACAGCAACTACAGCTTGTGCTGTTGTTCAAAAAACGTGATCATCCTGTTGAAGGAATCAAACGAGTTATTAAGGCAAATATCTCACCGACTAGGGCATATTTCTAAAATTAACATCTTTATTTTAGAAAGTGGATAAATGGATAGCATCAAAGAGACATCAGGCGGCCACTGTCCGACTCAGCATCGGCCTGAAACTGCAGTTCTGAAAGTGCTGCTCTGCAGTCAGATGGTGCAACCGGAATGAATACAAGAACAATTCACAATACAAAATAATGGGCTGTCGAATTTTAGTATGTAACGCCGACGCACAAGCAAAAAAACCTCCTGCAGCATCGAGTAGAACTGCAAAAATAACTCCCCACTGAAGGTTTATAAGTTAGAAGTTTTAGAATGTTCAGTGTTAAATGTTCCAGTGTGACAATATGCTTTAATGGAAACTAGTCAGGTGGCGCAAATATGTGGCACTAGTTTTGGGCTGGAATACCCCTTTAAGGTTATGAGTGTTAGGCTCAGGGTTCAGGAGTAGTTTTGAGTCAAAGGCATCAAAATAAAGCTTGCATGCACCATCTTACACCTCCTTCATTGGAAGAAACATTACTTCATATCTCCAGACACAATTCACCCCAATAAAAATAAAATCTCACCAATCGATCGAGCCATCGTCCAGCCTTCCTCGTTAACTCCAGCACCCCTGAGGACTTCTGAGCTCTTCTGCTGTGATGGAGAACAGGCTGATGGTGAGTCAGATGATGATAGATACCCACTGTATCACAATGGAAGACCGGCAGGAGGCCGTGGAAATCAGTGAGATGCTCCTCCTGGGAAGCTTTATCTTCAGGACATCTTCCACCGCCTCCACCGTGCCAAACATTTCTCTGCGTGTCAGCATGGGATGCTCTCCCTCAGGCTAAAAAAAGAAAGCTGTGGCATTGCCAAAACACTTCCATGCTCTTAAAATAAGGGGATGAGGGTTCTTTTTTTGTTTTTTTAGCTTAACCTACTTTATACTGTACAGTTGATTATCGCTCGTGGGTGCATCTACTGTACCTTCAGTTGGAAAACATGTTCTGTATTCTGCTAAATTAATTTTAAAATAAATATAAAGTAGCTGTCTTTGGTACTGAAATCTTTTCGGGAATGTGAATGTACCTTTAAACACATTTCAGGTACACAGTTAGACTTCAAGGCCAATGTTAGAGTTTACTGGTTAACAGAAAAGCAGCTCAGTTGTTGCCCGTGGCAACTGTGTGCTAAAGATGTAGCAGATAAAGCCTGGGTTGAAAGTGGTGGTGTTCCTTCAAAGGACAGTTTTTTTTTAAGTTTATTCCACCCACCATTCCTCATATAATGTCTGTAAGGTTTTATTTCATAGTTTAATTATTTTTAAAAGGATCCTCTAAAATGCCTTTATCAGTTAGAATTAAACAGACTTATCTTGTTACTGTGCCTTTAAGACTAAAAATTATTAGGGAGTATTGTTCTGATTGGCTACCCTGAATTAATGTGCATCATTTAAAAAGCTGTCAAACACTCCTTACAACTTCAGCATGAGTGGGCGGGGCTAAGCTGCTGTAGGCAGTTTAATACTGAATGTAAATGCACTGCTGTTTATGTGAAATCACAAAAATAATGAATTCAGCTGTCAGTTTGCACATACCCTACCAGTCACATCACAGGTTTTACCACTCATCGATAAACTGCAGATTTTCATTCTTGTTAAAACTGAAAATCTGTTGAATGAACAACTATAAATGACAATATACACAACCAGTCAAAAGTTTTAGAACACCCCAATTTTTCTGTTTTTTTTTTTTTTGTATTGAAATTGAAACGTTTCAATGTCTCATTGTTCATTCTGCAGAAAGTTCTTCCCAGCTATGTTGCAGAAGTTCCCATAAGTGAGCGGCACTTACAGGTTGCTTTGCTTTCACTCTTCTTGCTTTCACTGATCATCCTAAAGCAGCTCGATGGGGACTTCTGGCCACTCCATGTTTTCCAGCTCACCATCTTGTTCAGTTTTCTGAGGTAGTTCTGGCAGAGCTTGGACTTATGTTTTGGGTCACTATCTT
>JBBIGA010113416.1:0-10553 GCA_037576975.1 Alestes dentex | reverse complement strand
TTACATTGCCAAATCCATATTTCCAGTTATTTTGGTGAGAGTAACTTAAAAGTAATGCAATAGTAGTGTAATGCCTTGCATTTTAAATACAGTAATATTGTAATGTAACAAATTACTTTGAAATGACAGTAACAAGTAATAAATAACACATTACAGTTTTGAAGTAACTTGCCCAACACTGTTCATGAACTAACAAACGACTTACCATCGTTTGTTAGTTGATGTCCTCCTATTGTTACGGCTGGGGTTTTTGTTTGTGTCTTGGGTCACTGTGTCAGCTGTTTTGTGTTTAGATTAAGTGATTGGGGTTTTGGATTGGTTTGTGTTCAAGTGTGTTTAGTTCATGTGGGTTTGGCGGATCCACCCTCACAATCCTGATGTTTCCTGCATGTTACCCTGTCCTTATGTGTGTACTATGTGATGTTTTTCAGTTAGGCCCTTGTGCCTTTTGGTTTGATTTTGTACAGAGTCTGTGTCCTTTATGTATTAAAACCATCTAAAAGAACCTGCTCACGTGCCTCGCTTCACTCCCCGAGCACCCCCCCATGTGACAGATTGATCCGCCAAAGACCAGAGGCACAGCAGGTTCCGGCACGGACTCCCAGGCTTCGGAGTTTCCTGTGGGTGTGGTTGCAGTGGGTTGTTGAGCTGAAGAGCAGTTGATTGCCCCCACTGCGGTTGGGGGGCTGGAGGCAGCCTCCGGGAGAGTGCTGTAGCGTACAGCGGGTAGGAAGCGGGTGAGGGATCCCGCCGCGAGCACACCGGCGTTCAGCCGGCTTTGAGGGAGGTTCCTGGCACTCTTTGGGCACTCTTTGATGCTTAAGCCCGTTCCCACTTTAGCGCTAGAGTTAGCACCAGTAGCAGCGCAGGGGGGCCAGCCAACGCTCGCTCCGAGTCATCAGCAATCAACCGCACCACGGGTCCATCTGTCTGCAGTCCCGCTTCATCTCTGCGTGCAGTGTTGCAGGAGCTTCCGCGCTGACTTCGCAGACCTCCAGCCCTCAGCTTTGCAGTGGCTGGATGATAGCAGCTCCGCAGAAGGAAACTGCGCTGACTTCGCAGATCTCCAGCCCTCAGCTTCGTAGCGGCTGGATGATCGAAGCTCTGTGGAGGCACCTGGACGCTGCTGCAGGAAGTACAGCCTCCATCTGATGCAGACCCTCACAGGATCCGAGCCTGGCCCCCCCACTCCCACGCTGAAGGTACGAGCTTCGGAGTGCATGGAGCATTCCAGTGTGCAGGCTGATTCCGAGGGACGTGTCCCCCGGGAGTTCTGCGAGCTTCAGCGTGGGTTTCTCTACAGGTCCCTTTGCAGCAGGTCGAGGAAAGCGCCCTTTAGGGGGAGGACGTGTGGGGCTCATGGCTGCAAATTTTTTTTGGGTGTTTCCTGCATGTTGCCCTGTCCTTATGTGTGTACTATGTGGTGTTTTTCAGTTAGGCCCTCGTGCCTTTTGGTTTGGTTTTGTACAGAGTCTGTGTCCTTTATGTATTAAAACCATCTAAAAGAACCTGCACACATGCTTCGCTTCACTCCCCGAGCACCCCCCGACATGACACCTATAAGCTAAGCGTCGATGTCCTCCTATAAGCTAAGCGTCTGCCTCCGGCAAAGTGCTGACCTGGGCTAACTGTGCTTTAGCAGGCTAAATTCCATACAGGCTACGGCGTCGGCTGAACACGTTTTAGTTTGCCACACGCAGATTTATGAAAAACACACATTTTACACCAAGTTTTGACTCCGACGCTTTGGACACAGAGTGTGACATCTAACAGACTTGACTCAAAGGAGGGTTAAATTAACTCAGAATCGTGTGAGATTAACTCTACACTGGATCATTTCTCGTCCACACCAGAAAATGAACTCTCTTTAATTTGCTGTGTATGTATTGCATGTTTTATTTCAGTAGAGCAATAACAGAATAAATAAAAACATTCAGATAATTTTTTAGACTAGTGCTTTGCCACACTTTGCACAACACACAAATTCCAGCTCTTTACCTTCTGTCTGTTAAAAAGTTTTTCCATATCTCCGATTTCCGAATCTTTAGTTTTGTTTTATATTCTCCCTTCTTCATTTTATTGACAACTTCAGCTGCATCCTCCATCCTGTCAACATCACACCTGCAGCAACCTAAAACACGCCCAATCCTGTGAGATCTGGCTCTCAATGCAGGGCTCTAATTTGAAGCACTGAAGCGCCATTAAGCACCGCATCGCGGCCGCTCCTGTGTAGTCTGGTAGTTTGGTAGCATGCTTTTTGGGCGCCTACTTGTAAAGCCGAGACCGGCGCTTCAGAATTACAAAGTAGTCAGTATTTTGTAAATCATTCTGCCGAAATTAAACAATTTAAAACTTCACTAATGGACTTAACGCTGGTAATTCAAGTCCTAATATGGTCCCTATCAAATATATAATCCTGAGACCTGGCAGTTCATTTTTGTGTACTGTAGTACACATTCAGTTTTTTCGCTCTCATACTATACATGCCACTTTGCTATGTCCTATTGTGTCTTAGAGAGGACAATTGTAGCTTTAAAATGATGTCACGTGTGGGGGTGTGACATTGCCAACCCCCATTTCCTGTCTTTTTAAAATGGCTGCCAGAAGCATAAGCACATGTTATGGAATAAAGAAAGTTAAGTGTGATAATTATATATAAAATAATTTTTATATTTTTATATAATTTATATTTGGATTAATTTCCCAAAATGAACATCTAATAAGTAATTTGAGTAAGTTTTCAGGACTTAGTACTTGTGTTTATTTCACTTTTTCTAGAAGACAGCTTTTTGACAGAGGCAGAGAGAATTCTTAACAGAATCACTGAGGGAGATTCAGACAGTGCAGGCGCCAGAGTGGACCAACTGGGCAGTGTCGTTGCAGAAATTTATAAAACTAATTAAAAATAGAATATTAATTAAAAAAGCCAAGTTCAGTCACTGAGTTTGAGGCAACGCTGTTTTATTAAAGACAGCTACATGGTCAATGAGAGTAG
The DNA here is from genome assembly GCA_037576975.1 of Alestes dentex. Classification (NCBI taxonomy): domain Eukaryota; kingdom Metazoa; phylum Chordata; class Actinopteri; order Characiformes; family Alestidae; genus Alestes; species Alestes dentex. The sequence goes on along the minus strand of JBBIGA010113416.1, from coordinate 7,558 downwards.
TGGCCAGTTACTCTGGCTTGCATGTCATTCACAGTGGCTTATATCACTTTTTCCAGGACACACCTCTTTAATTAACATCCACTTTATTCTTGGCACTTGGCCAACCGCTTCCTTATTTGAATGCTCAAAACTCATCCCTTATAATATCAATTATGGTCATGGTCTAACTTCCCCTTGCTATGAGAGTGATGATACTTTTAGGCCACCTGTTGTTTGACTTATTTGGCAAGTCTCTGAAATAGTTTTCTTATGTCTATACTTCCTTACACCTTAGTCCAGCTGACTCTGCAGCAGTGCCCACTCCTGAACTCTTAGGGGATACTCTTATTGACCCTCAGGAAGGCCCATGCCATTTTAAATATAGGTCACTACACAGTGGCTCCTATGCAGTTGTATCACTAATAATCTCTAATTACATAAATGAATGGATTCAAATAAATGGATTCTATTGGTGGAGCAAATTAACCCCTTATTTCTAATGTTATAATCATTAATCTGCTCCCACATTCCCCCCTCTTCTGACTACAAGTCAGAAAAACATTAACCAGGTAGATTCGAACATTCAAATGAGTACTTCTCAAGGAGAAATCCCTCAGCTCCACTAAAAGAAGAGCAAAGAAATCCAATCAAGAAAACCTAAACTATTGAGGTAAACTAGTATACTCCGAGACTCCAAAGATAAGCAAAAACCTCTGTATACTCAATTTGCATTTACCAGAGGGAAAATTCTTATCTTACCCCTTTCTGTTGCATTATTCTTTTGACAAGGCGGTAGCTCTTTCCAGATGCTTGGAGTTCAGCAGTTACTAGGTTACACTCAATACTCATCCTTAGCCTTTAAGGATGATCAATGAGGCATCCCGGAAAAGTCACATGAGTAACAGACAATGTTTACAGAATTCACAATATGAAAAAACATAGATGTCCCAAAGCACTTCTAACTTTCATGTTAAAGTAGATCCCTCATCCCAGATGTCCCACAATTTTCAAAGTGTTCAAGAATATGAAAACAGGTCATCCCCCATTTACTCCCAAGTTTACCTAATAATGTTACTTCCCTAAAGTTTTAAGTTTAGAACCCCTTCTATCAGAACCTTCATATGTGTTAGCCCAATTAATAACCTTGCTTTAAAACAGTTCCACTTATATTAACCTGAGACTTAATGCATTACGATATTTGACTCTTTTACAAGCCCTTAATATTAAGTATGAGCAAGAAGATTCAAGTTAACACTAGACCGTTTGGTTATTAACCAAAAGCAATATTGCCAAAATGACTACTGAGTATTGCACAATATTCCTAAGAACACCAATGCAAAACTGCAATTACTTTTAACTAAATGTATTTGCACACATATGTCCCTCTCTGTTTGACCTAATGCTTTGGTAGCAACTTGTGTTAAGTACCCCCAAGAATTATCCCTGTTGCATTTAAAGTTCTCTCAATTCTTAGTAAACTAGTGACTTTAGAACAAACATATGTTTTACATATTAGAATCAATATGAAGTTGTTAAACTGCATTACACTAATAATTCAACTATTCCCCAAAAATATACTATTAATAATTAACTGTATAGTTTGATAATAATTTTGTCCTGTAGCTTCTGTCACACATACCAGGTCGCGTGACGTCATTCAGAATCGGAAGTAACTCACGTGCAGGGTATATAAACAGGAAACAGGTTATAGTATGCACACAGGCATTGGACTATGCGCCCAGCTCATTGTCCTACCTCTCGGTACCGTGAGTATTCAGCTCTCTGGAGCCATCTCTCTCTGTATACCCTCCTGTGTGTGTGTAAGAATGCAGATTCCTTGGTGGGAATCTCTACTCCTCTACGGAGCGTTCTTAGATCAAAGCGCATAGATTACCGGCTCTTTCGTGTGTATCCGCGACTGGGCTCATCCACTACGCTACAACTGGGCAACTTTCAGTCGTTCTGGTCAATCCCCGTGACAGCTTCACCTATTTGCTATTGGCCATGCGTAGGAACTGTCTATTAGGGATACATAATAGCCAGTGTAATTGTAGGCAATGCATGATTACTACTACTTATACATCTCCCTGATTTTCCAATTTCCCAACCTGTTTGCTTTATTTAACCTTTGATTATAGCAATCATTACTTCATGAGCTATTATATGACTACTTTAAACCCCACTGATGATTCCAAAGAAGTCTAACAGCTCTGAAGTTCTCTGTGGAACTATATCTAGTTTACCCAACAGAAGACTGCTCAAAACTTAAAATCAGCAAATTAATAGCTTTAAACATTTGATGATCAATGCTTGGCTTGGCTTTTTTCTCTCTCTCTTGGCAATATGGCTCTCGTCAGCTGTCCATCCTTTCTGGTCATCTTGGCCTGCTCCGTCTCCTGCACTAATAATACACTCCAGTCAAGAAGGTCCTCTCTGTCTGCTAATTCTTCTGGTCAGATCCAAGGCGATCCTTCTGTCTCTTACTCTCCTTCAAACTGGATAACACTTTCTGCAACTTACAGCACAAGATTACGGCGGCACCAATTAATATTATTTCCTCCATATGTACTGCTGCGGTGTCACTCTTACCACCTTGAAGGCCCAATTCATCTGGTCACTGGAACTCCCTTCTGCTCCTGCTTGTAAACAGCTCTGTGTGTGACACTTCTTCCTTAGATTCACTAATAACCTCAACCATGCATATCTTTGGTCAAGATCATGCGCATTAGTAATTAGTAGCTTCTTAGTAGGACTTGTCATGCTCAGCATATTCTCATGCTTTCTTCATTCTCCATTATTTAATTTGCCATGCTACTTTCAAAGTCCCCGTTAGAATGTCCACATATTTCCTGCATGTCCACTCAGTCAGATTTGACAATTACCTCCAACTATTCTAACCATTGCTTAGCCGGCATGATTTCCCCCAAATGATTCCTGAAACAAGACTCATCAACAAAGGAAGTCACACTGATTCTATAATTTAATGTAGATTCTAAGTCTCACCCCTATTTGAAAAAATCAAAGGTTCAGCCACAATCATACTGGTGTCCTTCACACTAAACTGGCAACAGTTCTGCTGGATCAACTGTCATGCATCTCTTAATAGACACTTCAGAATACATGAACAAGAATGACTACTGTGCGCTTTTCACTGGCACCAACACAACTCTGCTATTTCTCAATCAACTTTACCATCCTAAGATTAAAATGAATCATTACTGTATGTCCTTCAGCCACCACAGACATTTTCTCACACCCATTTGTCACACGTTGTATCACTCTACTATTCCCTGTTCTACTTCTTCTAACTTTAAAGCATACAGGTACAGCAGATTTACCAAAGCTATATTACTTTCATGACCTGACCATAATACTCCTGAAACCTAAACGGCCATTCGCCACTTTAAGGAGCTCCCTTGCACCAGGTTATATTAATTTGACTCCACAAGTCTTTCTCTGTTTTCCCCCAAAATAGCAGCCCCCAGTAAAACAGCTGACAACTGACATGGCTATTCGAAAGTTTTGTCACTGAATGCTTAAAGAATGCAGCCTATACTTACACTGCTTTTCAACTTTAAAGCACTTCCCCAGTGTATTTTAGGCTTTTTTTTTACTCTTTATAGGTGAAGCAGACTTTATTTTGCTATTTACTTAATTTTATAATGCAGTACTAAGGAATTTTATATTTTGCCTCACTTAACTGTCTCCTGTCATAACTTTTAGTCCCAGATCTTTCCCTTCCTGCCCTTCATTTACCACTAATGTTACTTGAATGTTAACCTTATTCACTTTTAGACCCTTTTTTTTTGATAACTTAAGTATCTTCTCTCTGTAACGCTGCCTCAATTTTTCTTTTTTATACTATACTACTCTACTGTTCCTTGGTCCAGGAAATTTGAATAAAAACCTCCCTTATTGGCTAATTAATTGCTAAATTAGCCTCTCTATCCTTCCTGACCAGAACGCAATTGCTTGCTTTTCCTATTCTACAGTAAATAGTTACCTTTTTTTTCCTTTTCAAAAATAATGCCCTTTTTGGAGTGCAATAGAGTCTGGTTCCCACACTGCAGAAACTTCTCTCCCCCAATAAGTTATTAGAGCTTCTACTAATACTTAAACAGGCGTATTTTTGTTTTTTACATTTATTTATTTTTATTTAGTCATGTATTTATTTATTTATTTTTATATATTTTTCTCAATACTTAAACTGGAGCCATTGCCGGTATTAACTATACCAGTTTTCTACCATGGGGAGACTAATAGTACAATTCAGAGTTAACATATATATACCGTGCTCCAGGGTCTATTACACAAGTAACTGTATAATTTACCTTAATTTGCAGCCATGGTTGCACTCCATGGAGTTCAATTTGATAATGGAAGCTCCGTCCCCACCTCTGCTGAGGCCACTCCGTCAACCTTCTCCGCATTACCTTCCCTCTTGAACTCACTGGACATTCTTGTGGCTGTGCCCCCTTGTCCACAGCTTTAGGCAGCTTTTGTCCTCTGTTTCCTTGATTCATCTTCCTCCTCAGAGTTTTTACTATATTACTATCATTCATAATATATATATATATATATCCTCTGTAGGTACTCACTCTATTATTTTCCCTCAACATACCATACCCCTCAAGTTTCCAACTTACACATTCAGTCACTTACACTCAGTCATCTGCTTAAACATATGACTTTTCTCCTTCAGACTACTTCTCCAACAAAATAACCTGAAAGAAACAAGTCAGAACAGTTACATTCATATTTTATCTTACCCAATTGACATGTAGTTTTAGTTTAACTCCAATTATACCCAATTTTCAACTTGTCCCTTAACTTTGACAAATTCCTGATACAATAACCATTAAAGGTTGCAACAATTAATCACCGTCAAATCTTCAACACACCTTAGACAAACAGAAATATACTGAAGTATGTTTTCATTCACCGTCTCCCCAAACCTAATTTCTGGCGCCAAGTCAACTGATACTCTCACACACACTCACTCTCATTCACCCACAGAAATACACACACTATCAACTGACACAATCACATATGAACACATTTTCTCCTTCTTGTGTACACATTCTTAGAGTCCACCTTTACATCAATGCAATATTACATTCTCTTATATAATTAACAATACGGGCACAACTCTTCTTACCTTATTCCCCTATGCATTCTTTACCCAACCATAATCCTTCCTAGTGAAGTTTACCACAAGTCCTTTTCCTTTCTCCCCACATTTACTGCCACAAGACCCCATGTCTTGCATCAATCTCTACAAATCTCTCATAACCAAAACCCCTCTTCACACTTTCGAAACATCTTTCTAGTATAATTGTACATATTAAAAAACAGACCTTGTGTTGCGAAATTTTTGGTTCTGGACCACCTATTGCGCATTCCTTCACCTCACGCCTAACACAAGTCTGCACTAAGCAAATCTTGCCTGTTCTGGGTCAAGAAGCACTAATTGCTCTGTCACCTTTAGACACAGCCTTTGCTAATCTCCTACATATGAGCGACTTGCTAGGGGGGGCCTGGCAACTCGCTGGGGGGGCAATGCCTTTGAATGCCCCCCTTGGCGCCGGCACTGGATTCTTATATAGTCGAGTGAGTCCAGTGAGCCAAACAGGAGAGAGTGAGAACCCATTTGAGTAACCAGATGAGGAACCAGATGAGGATGACCGAGATTCAGAGTCAGATGTAGCAGATAAAGACACAGGGACAGCTGAAGTGTACCTGACCTCATAAATGCTCTGCAGAAGAATGGGCACAAATTCTCAAAGAAACTTTTGTTGAAAGCCTTCCAAGAAGACTGGAAGCTGCAATGGGGGGACCAACTCCGCTGATTTGGCCATTTCCAACTTGTGGCTTCAGGACCAACAAGACAGTCAGGCCTTGCAATGAGCTGCAAAGAACACCTCCCAGTCCCTGGAGTTCCAACTCCTTTTGCCCTAGGAACTGATAACTCAGGGACAAACATGTCAACAAGACCTGAGTGATTCAAACGATGAAGAGTTTTCTCCAGAAATAAAGAAAAAGAAGCCCCACCCAGATGAGACAATAAGAAAATATAGCCGCAAGCGACGATGAGTGGGGTCCAAGTTGTTTGCGCCTAGTCTTCCAAACTGCAATGCTGACAGGTTAGAACGCTTTGAGATCGTTCATGAAGTATATAGAAGATATCCAGATATAGCGCCACCAAGTGGTAAACATGGATGCAAATTGTTTATGAAGTTTGATAAGCATTGACCCAAGGGCTTACGAGTAATTGCAGTTTAACTTGTTGTGTGCAAAAACCAACAAGCTTAATTTGCATATGGCGGCCATGCTGTTTACGCATGTTTTGACAATGAGTGTCTTGTGATTCCAACGAGACCACGCTGTTTTTGTTCCCCAACCCGTTTTGAGGCACAAAAATCATAATAAAAACCAACATAAAAACAATAGGGATTCTCCGCACTGCGTGCTTGGACCCCTAAATATGGTGCAGTCCACCTGCCTGAAATGGTTGACATTCCACGTCCTTTCAGGTGCAGGTGCAGAATGCCTGGGTGCAACAGCAAAACATATGTGAGATGTGTGAAGTGTCAAATGTTCCTCTGTGTCTCCAAAAAATCACAGTGCTTCCTCAGGTATCATAAATGAATGGACTTTTGCAAAATAGAAAACCCAGTGTAATTAGTTATTCAGTGGCCTACAGCTAGTTCTAAGTTCTAAGTGAGTTCTAAGTTGATCTATGACCTACTTTTCAGTGGTGTTTTTATGTAAATATGCTCAAAATGTTTTGATATTCTGCTCACAAAGATTTCAGTGGAGTGTTCAATTTTCATAATAAGTAGTGCACATGTAAAATTTTAATATAATTAGGTAATAACAAAATAATCTTCGCAATGTGTTTCTTACCACCCCAACACTTGATTTATATATATAAAAAAAAAACCAAAATACTTTCTTTACCTGGGTCTCAGGAGCATATATCAGTAAATGTGTAGTTTAAGGTTCAGTGATACCGTTTACATATTTTAAATAAAAACCACGACGGTTGTCTTTCAACTTTATTATTAGCACTACTATATCAAATGGAGCTGTCATATTTTATAAGGTACTACATTATACTTGGGCATGAAAATTCAATGACTTGATCCGTAACATACTGTATTAAAACAGATCATATACACTATACAGAACACTTGGAATTTACTATGGTCTAAAGGTAAAGTTATGTGTGCTGTTTACTGTTTTTTGTATTACAAATAAATTCTAATATTGATGAGGGGGTTTTGAGAACCCTGAACCATGATGACCTTAAAGATCTCTTTCCTGGCCCTGGAAATTTTCTCAGGTGGAAGAAGCTATGGGATGTCATCAGTCCACAGGTAAATATACTACATTCCAAAATAGGGACTGTCATCAGATGTGTTCATTGTTTTTTATATACATTATTAAAAACAAGGCCCATTCATTTACGTCCTTAAGAATGGACGTTTTGTTCACCTTTCTCTTCCTTAAGTATTTGGAGTTACCCCATCAAGCCCTATAGTATTCTGTAGAGGACATCCTGGGCTTTCCAGTGATG